>VDFB02052335.1:0-44185 GCA_007258455.2 Sequoia sempervirens
TATAAATTTGAAAGTAAAGGATTGCCCCCTATGGGGAGCCATAAAGAGTAACATCGCAAGAGCTAGATTTTGTAAACACAATTGGACAAATAGTTCATTATTATTTATATTTGTTTAATTGGTTCAAAATTTGTGTAAGCATTAGTAAGAATAAGAATAATAATAATATGAAAGACAATCATATAATAAACAATGCCCCTTACGAAAGTAATCCACCAATGCACCATCAAAAAGTAAGGTAGATGTAACAATATGGTATGCATGCCCTATTTTGGAAATAGAACCAATGAAATAAATATAAGTTGAGAAACATCTGAATAAAATTGTAAAGCATAATGGACATGGAATCACCATAAGATAGATTAGACAAAGCATTAAAAATATCACAAGATCTCACATAGAAGAATGAATTGAATCACCTATAATTGAATCATGAAATTTTATAATATCTATAATTAATGGTGATAAAAAATATTATGTAGAGCTTAATCTATATATATCATTTGGTCAGTTTCTTTACTCTTTCTTTTTTACTCCTTCAATCACTTAGTAAGATTGTTAAGCATGCAATCAAGGCATTGATTTCTTTTAGTTGAATTTGAATTTGAAAATAAAGGAGCCCAAAATTGAATTTGAATTTGAGATTAAAACAATTAAGGGTCGTTCCTACAAGTACAAAAATGATTAGATCACTTTTGCAAATATTGATCTAACCTAGAATAGAAAAAAAGAAGAAGAAGAGCACAACCAATTACTAAAAATAAAAGCAAATGAAAATAAAAAAATTACCAAAGGGATGTAGTTGAATTGGTGAGGGTAATGTCATGTTCCTTGATTATGTCACCCACCAAGGTTCAAACTCTCTAAAGTATGACATAAGAGATGAGCTCACAATCATGCCTTAGGCAACTTTGGCAGAATAGATACTCCTTAATGGATACCCCTTAATCTTTGACACTCAACCAAACATGTATTGGCATAATTTTATACTCTCATATCAAGTAACAATACAAATTCATTAATACCATAAAATTCTCCAAAATAATAATAATAATAATTTATATTATATATAACTTTTACCTAAAATGATGCCACTTATATACCTATCATTTAAAAAAAAACCTAATCAAAATAAGTCAAACAACAATTTACACTATGACAAACTTAAAGAACAATCAAAGTTGTAACTCACACATCATGTCCAATCAAAGATGTAACTAATGCCCATTTAATTATTAGTTATGTTTTTTCCACTTGAACCAAGCACAAAGTGAGATTGCTTATTTTTATAAGTGTTTTTTGTTTCTTTACTTGCACACATTCCTTGTTTGCCTAGGACTTCATAGCCCCCAAACATTCAAGATGCTTTTCCCTTTTTTGTACCCACTTATATTATCTTATGATAGTGCCAACCTCACATGATTACATTAGGTCAATGATCCACACAAAGAATATACTATCACAAAGAAAGTTAAGAGATGTGACAACATTAAGCAAAACAAAGCTTTAGTTAGAGGAAGTGGGGAAAACCTGCTAAATTTAGCCATTTTTTATTAGCTAACTACAAGACCACCACCATCCTTTCTTGGTAGAATGAGTTTATCTTAACAAGTATTATATTGAGATGTGAGTTAGCAATTGGCCAAACAACTTCAGAGGATAAGATAGAATTAGAATAATGTGTTGATAAGAGCTCATCAATTGAAGTGGGCCCACCAATAAATTTAATGGGAATAAATATTTATTTTATTTCCACCAATCACAAAAGGTCCAGTCGTTGCCTATTTCAATGTACGGAAACGTGGAGAAAGGTTTGCCTCTAACCTCTACGCAACTTCGCCATTCGGGATTGAAATTGACGGTCGACCGCGCCTGTCATAGGGATTTTTTATTGGTAGCTGTTATGGTAGATATTATGGTGTTTAAAATATAAGTTTTGTTAGGAATTAATTCATTAATGTTTGAATTTTTTTTATTGATATAGTTTAGAATGTTTGAAAAAAATTGATTGGTTGTTGAATTTTATTTTTTGTTGTAATTTATCGCTATTTGAACTAATCTTGAATTTATGATATATAAATTTTGAAGTGACATGGCAAAACAAAATTAATGTAAGTCTTTAACATTATTTTGTTGTTGGGCTGTTTTTTGGCTTTTTATTTCAATTGCTTTCTAATGTAAAGGGTTTCAGGCCCCTTCAAAACCCGTTTTTTAACCTCTAATAAAAAACATTACTTTACTGTTAAGAAACCATGATTACTTAAGCATCATTTTTTCTTGTATTGGATTGTCTACAATAATAAAAAAATATTGAGAAATGTGGCAATCTTCTCCTTTGTTCATGATGTTCATTCTCTATTTCTCATATTTTGTTAGCCTTGTTCATAAGTATTTTTTTTGTAGAACTAGGGTTCCAACACACACTTTTGTCTGATTCCTCAATCAATATTAACAATCCTCTATGCTTGATAATTACATATTATGTCTCTTCACAATATAAAAATATCAAACTATTTTCTTTTATTTGTATATTTAAAATTATTTTATTATATAAATAAATAAATAAAAGTAATAATGAATATATAAATATACCATTTAAAAATATATAATATGTTTAAATATCTAAATCATATCTTTTATATTATATATCTTAATTTATAATATTTTTTGACTATCCATCATCTTGATTATTCCAATCAAGAAATATAAATACATTATAATATATGAATCAATTCACGATTCAAAATAAATTTCTTCCCCTTTGCGAGTGATTAGATTATGTTCCTTTTATATTGCTCTTGGTCATATCTAAGTTTATAAAAAATCTCATTATATAAACTTTTGGTCCACGATCTATAATCCAATCATAATACAAAATCAATTATAATATTTTATGCGTACATTTATCATAACAACATACTATTATCTTGTGTAAAAAATGATTACAAATAATTTAAGTTGTCTATGATTAATGATACACACTTGCTATAGTAGTGTCTTATTTATGCAATCCAATAGCCTTTAAGCTCTACTTCAAATACAATTTAACCTATCAAATCACAAATAAGAATTGAATGCATGGATCCAAAAACTTGATGCATGTAGTCATAAAGTTCATAAAATTATAGGTAAAATTTGAAACACACTATAGTTTTCATTTACAATAGCCAATAATCAATCTACAAGAATGCTCTACTAAGGAATTTCACTTATTAATAACTATCCAATTCTTTTAACAATACAAAATTACAAGGCATATACTACATTGTTAGAATCCAAGATCACCTACATGCAAGATGAATACCTGTCACATGCAAAAGATATGAAGAACCAAAATATGCTCTGTAAAACCTCTCAGTAAAAATGCATTAAGAGAATCAATTATTACAATGTGATCAATCCTTATGAAGGAGATCAAGAAACCCTAAAAAGGGAAACCCTAAATGAAACCTAGTGTGCACACTTAATAATTAATAATTAATTATTAATGTGCCTAAGTTTAGCTTAAGTAATAAAGAGGAATAAGTGACTTAATTAATTAATCAATGTGATGTAATTAATTAAGCATAATAACTTATTACTCTAACACCCCCCCTTAAGATAAACTTAGGAAGAAGCTAAAACACTAGAATAGGATGCATGAAAGCAAAGATGGGTCCCGGAAACGAGGCCTGATCAGGTACCCATTTACAATGCAAGAATGAAGTGCATGAAAAGGAACCAAGAACATCTGAAAGTGCACAAGAAAGCACCTGCAACTGAAAAAGTGGTGTGCAAAATAAAGCACACATACATGAGACTGGAATCATCTGGATTCACTGTTGTCGTGGAGGGACACTCACCGGACACAGGTGTGATGGCAAAACAAAGGCACTACACAACCCCCCATGGCACTTTATAATACAGTGCGAGTACAAAATATGGCACAAAGTGATGTGCAAGAAACCCAATACAACACAAAAAAGGAGTAGAGAAGGAAAAACCCAGTGGGAAAAAACCCCCCTACAATGAGATTACATGCTGCAAAGAAGCACTGGAAGAACTCTGTAGAGTAACACTGGAACTTGATATAGGCAAGCAAGTAAATATTCTTCTGTATACTACTGAAACCGGATGAGAGTCACTGATTGACTCAAGGAATCATGATTAAAGCAACAGAAAACCCGATGCCACGGAACACTCGAAAACTCCAAACTGGAACAACTCTGGAATCTATGATGCAGCAAGTGATTATTAAATGATATATTACTGTAAACGAAGTGCAAAGATGCAAAGTGCACTCTCCCAACTGCCAAAACATCCAAGTAATCGCCAAACAACCCATCGGGCCAAATCTGGACTAACTGATAAACCTGGGACAGATACAGAAAAAGTGCATAGACAGAAATATAGAGCTCCTCAATACCTTTCCGACGCTTCAAACAAGGTGAAAAACGGAGATCGTGGCAAAAAGTTATGAGCTCGGAAGCATAAAATGTACATCTGACTTCAAACAGTAATAAATGCAGTAAAACAGATAAATACTGTAAAATAAACTACACTACAGGAAAGAACTCGGAATCAGCTTTCCGGCGATATCTCGTTTGCCTGATTTCGATACCGTATGCCCAAGTTATGGCCAAAAGAAAAAAACTGCTTCTTTAGGGCAAACTGGGGTTAGGAGGGGCAAAGAGAGTCTTGGTACGAGTCGGCGTCATCTAACGTCATGATGACGTCATCAAAATCACGACATAAATTTAGCGGCACGGGGCGTCGGCCAAAAATCTCCCCGCAAAAAATTTCGGTCGGCGCGATATATGCCGAATCTTCAGGAATATTAGGTTTAGCCAAACCCCTTGATTCCCAAGAATATTCTCGGCCCGTGATCCCGAGCGGGCCCCGGTCCTCATATGACGGGAGTTTGGCGGAGAGCCCTTGAGGCATACATGTCACAAGCGGTGGCTGCCGTGAAGTTGGGCCCGTTGGCCGGGCGGATAGATGGCCGCCCGGTGGCAGCCGGCGGCGGCCCCTTTGCTATTAGGCGCCCGAAGCAGAGGAAGTTTGACCCTTTTGCATGATTTTGAGATTTTTTCCCTCGATCCTTCGTCTTTGCGCGTTTATGCGACTCCACGAGACAAATTTTTTGCCTCAGGATCAAGCTGCACCAAATTGGGCGATTTGATAGGCGTTTCTAGGGTTTTTGGACGCTGCAAACGAGATGGCGATGTCCGTTTGAGCCCATAGTGTCCCGAAAAAATGGCTACCCCCAGATCTTGCAGAAAAGATGCCTGTGGAAACCCTTGCACTTGAAACTCACAAAGAGGCCATATCTTCAGATCACGAACAGGCAGCTGCAGGTCTGGAGCTCTGATACCATGTTAGAATCCAAGACCACCTGCATGCAAGATGAATACCTGTCACGTGCAAAAGATATGAAGAACCAAAATATGCTCTGTAAAACCTCTCGGTAAAAATGCATTAAAGAGAATCAATTATTTCAATGTGATCAATCTTATGAAGGGAGATCAAGAAACCTAAAAGGGAAGCCTAAATGAAACCTAGTGTGCACACTTAATAATTAATTAATTAATAAGTATTGCCTAGTTTAGCAAGTAATAAGAGGAATAAGTGACAATTAGTGTTAATCAATGTGATGTAATTAATTAAGCATAATAACTTATTACTCTAACATATGACACTTGCTAATAATATCTTTACTATGGGTAGAGTTGAAAGTGTCTATCAAACACCCTTTCTTCTTGTTTTGTATAAGCTTTTGTATGTTTTCAATGTTTATTTTTTACTACATTGTAATGTTAAATATTCTTACAAATTACATTTCACAAACTTTTATAATTGAACACCTTCTTATTCATGTTTTTATTTTTATGTTACACAGGATGCTAGCATGTCACATTCCTATCTTTTGAATAAAAAATAAATTCTAGCATCTCATGAATTCAAACTTCAATTTTCTTGTCCCTCTTCTGATGATGTTCATTCCCTATTTCTCATATTTTGTTAGCCTTGTTCATAAGTATTTTTTTATAGAACCAAGGTTCCAACACACACTTCTATCTAATTCCTCGATCAATATTAACAATCCTCTAGCATGACAATTACATATTATGTCTCTTCACAATATTAAAAATATTAAATTAATTATTAATTAATTTATTTTATTTATATATTTAATTATTATATAAATAAATAAATAAAATTGATAATGAATATATAAATATAACATTTAAAATATATAATATTTTAAATATCTAGATCATATCTTTTATATTTTATATATTTTAATTTAGAATATTTTTTGACTATCCATCATCTTGATTATTCTCATCAATAAATATAAATACAATATAATATATGAATCAATTCACGATTCACAATAAATTTCTTCCCCTTCGTGAATGTTTAAATTATGTTCCTTTCATATTACACTTCGTCAAATCTAAGTTTATAAAAACCTCATTATTTAAACTTTTGGTTCATGATCTATAATCCAATCATAATACAAAACCAACTATAATATTTTACTTACATTTATCATAACAATATACTATCATCTTGAGTAAAAATGACTATGAATAATTTAAGTTATCTATGTTTGATGACACACACTTACTATAGTAGTGTCTTATTTATGCAATCCAATAGCTTCTAACCTCTACTTCAAATATAATTTAACCTATCAAATCACGAATAAGAATTGAATGCATGGATCCAAAAACATGATGCATGTAGTCATAAAGTTCATAAAATTATAGGTAAAATTTGAAACAAACTATAGTTTTCATTTACAATAGCAAATAATCAATCTACAAGAATTCTCTATAAGGGAATCATTTAGTCATAAATAACTAACCGACTCTTTTAACATTACAAAATTACAAGACATATACTACATGACACTTGTTAATTATATCGTCACTATGGATAGAGTTGAAAGTGTCTATCAAATACTTTTTCTTCTTGTTTTGTATAAGATTTAGTATGTTTTTAATGTTTATTTTTAACTATGTAATGTAAAATATTCTTAAAAAATACATTTCACAAAGTGAATATAATTGTACACCTTTTTTACTTATGTTTTTGTTTTTATGTTATATAAGTTGCTAGCATGTCACACTCCTATCTTTTGAATAGAAATTAAGTTATAGCATTTGATGAATTCAAAATTAATTTTCTTGGTCCTCTTCTCTTTCTTTCACTCTCAAAAACCTTAATCTACCCCCAACAATAAAAAAAGGATGTTTGCTTACAAAAGGAATATAAAATAAAAATAATAGTGCTCAAAAGAACTTAGGATCAACACACATGATATCAGGGTATTCAACATAATTAAGACCAATAGGCTCCACACATCACCACTATTGTGCCCTTAAAATTAGAGCACATAGGGTTATGGATAGTCAGCTTGTGGCTATCTTAACTCTTAATTAATTCATATTATCATTATTATATTGTCATTTAGTTAATTAGGTTAGCCTAAGGATTATATAGGGTTATCTAAGTTGGCCTGGATGATATCCTAGGCATACATAGGGTATATATAGGAGGTAGTGAGTCTTATTTGATCATCATATTGTGAATTATGTTCTCATTGGATATATTTGGAGGTTTCCACCCTTGAAGTGGCTTGTTATTCTTAGTTTTTTAAAATAAAAGTGGCAAAGCCATTGAAAATATTTGTTATTGATCATAAAGAAAGGAGTGTTTATAGGATAAAACTTGAGATTTGATTACAATTTTTGAACAAAAACCAAGTCGCTTGACCTTTCGAGGAAATATAGAAAACCCTAGAGAAACTCAAGGGAATCATAGCCAACGAATAAGTACAACTGAATTACAACAAAAGGCCCTTAGAACAAAAGAGGCATTACAAGCTCTTCACAATTGAAGCTAGAGAGTATAAAATTTATGGAGGCCTGCACAATAGAAGACGATGAGAAGAAAGCAGCTTCGAAACAAAAGAGACCATGTAGAGAGGGTCCTACAAAACCAAAGTAAGTATGAGAAAACACTGCTTATCTTGCAAAAAAGATTGAGATGAAACCATAAGCAACCGATAGCCCTATAGAAGAGTTGTGAAGCCAAAATAAGAGAACCAAAAAACATGAGTGAGAGGGGGCCAAGGGAAAAAAGCAGAAGAGTGAGTAGCAAAATTCATGAAGCCCATACTAAAATAATGTAGTAGGATGCACTCTCCTCAGAAGCTAAATCCATAGGTGGCGGGAAAAAGGGCTCATCATGTGGCTCAACGAGAGCGTGCCTAATGAGCAAGTGAACTATAGTTATCAACAAGTATTTACAACATATTTTATATTATATCTTTTATTGTGAAAGTTATCTCATAACAACCACATACTCAATTATATGACCTCTTTAGTTGCAACACATACTTCTTTAGCATCTAGGGTTTCACAAACCTTAAGCTCTTGTCCAACATTATTGTTAAATCAATCCAAGAATTTTATTAGGTAGATCCCCTAATGTTTCCTAGGTACCCATTTCCCTTTGAACAATAGGTTGTAGGTTCAACCAAGAGTATTGGAGGATAATATCACAATAAATAAAATACCACTACATGATTTAGAAAAGACCACACTAGATGGTATATATTCACGTGTGCTATCATCTTTAACAATTTAACTATAACAGAATATGGAATATAGTTCACCCAAACCTAACAATTTAGAACCTCTTTTTTTTCTCTTGCTACTTGCATCTTCTTTAACCTTAGAAATATGCTTAATTCCAATTTCATTCTCTTTACTTAATATGTTTTTTCTTGTGCAATCTATATTTTTTTATTTTTTTAAATCTAAAATATATAGTTAAATACAATATCGTTGGTTTTAGATTTTAAAAAGAAATTGGAAACTATATTAGTAATTAAAATTAGACAATTAGAGCTCTTATTTTTAGTTACAATATGATTCTTTAAATTTTTTAAAGGTCAATTAAACACTTCACCTTGAATAAAAAAATGATTGTATTTGACAAAAGTATAAATACATGTAAATGCAAATCAAATTTGACCTAGTATGTGCTTAAATTAAGTTTATAACACATATATATTGTAAAATTACTAAGATGTTGTAGAGGAGAAAATTACATAACCCACCTTTTAACCTATTTATTTTAGGCTCATTTCTTATCATGTAGTAAATGCAATGCCCTAATGCTTGATTTATCTTACTTCTAAAATTAAAATCCCATCCTGTTGGTCTATCCTAGTCCTAAATGTTCTAGGCCAACACTCTTTGTAGCCATTCCTATTCCATGGACTTGAACATGAGTGTGGACTTGTCCTTATATAGGACTATTCATGTGATCTTGAATTTCTAATTCAAAATTCTTTTTTTGCTTTCTTAAGTTGACACCTTTAAATAAATTGATTGTTTCCCATTAAATTATAGGCCAAATACTTTGAATCAAGTACATAAGATCTTATATTTAAAGAGAAATCTAGAGTAATTAGTGATCACCCATCCATTATCAATAAATATAACCAAAAGATCATTAAGTCATCAAATTAAAAAAATTATAATCACTTGCATAAAAATATTGGAGACCACTAATTTATCATTGAAGAGGAGAAAATACAACCTCTTCAAATGTAGCCTAATTAATTAAATATGAAAATCCATATCATAATTAGTCTAGATAAAAGAGCTAAGTCTAACCATGCATTTAAATAAATATTGCATTAAAAAAAGAAGGATAAATGATCTTAAATCTATGTGATTTGAAGCATTTTATTGTAAAATGCACTTCAGATTTAATTTTTCAATTAGTTCTACAATTGTGAGGCTCTAAAATACTAGGAAATGAACTAAAATTTATATGGGTTCAAACTTGTATGGGAAACCTTTGACCTAGAGATTAATGGCATTGAAACTTTGTATGGCCTTGATATTGTAATGAAATCCCTAAACCATAATTTTTCTCTCTTTAAAATCCTATTTTCCTATGCATATTTGGATTGTGTGGGGATTAAAAGCATTGGTAGGACCTGCTATCAAGTAGGGGAATGTGGAACTTATTTTTATTACAATAAGGTCTTATGCACCAATTCAACATTGTTTGAACGAGAGCAAATACACACTAAGAAAAATACAAATACCTATATATACATCCTTGTGTATGTAGATATTGATACAATATTTATCTAAACATTTGATCATAGTATAATTACATGCAATTATAATTGAATGATCTAAATGACATCAGGATATTTCTTTTTTATACAACACCCTAACATTACAATTAAAGATTTTACATGTGATTTTATAGGTAACAATTAGTTGGAATCAAGTCATCTTGGGTCCATGATTAGATTTAAATTTGAAAAATGAGAGTTAGTGGACCACACTTGGGTTAGATGCCTTAGTTGTATTTGTTAGAGTAAAATAGGCATACAACCTAATTAATTAATTTATTAGGTCCTCAGTTTACTTTATTTTAAACTTAAGCTAAACTTATGAGTGTTTTTCTATTTCTACATCATGTGTTTTTTGTCTCATAGCATAGGATGCAAACACATGTCATGATATAATTTAATCCACTTAGGGTTTCTTCTAGGGTTGCATTTTTGTTTTTCCTTTTAATAAGGATTCGTTATTCATTATTGTAATTATCCAAATGTATTAATCATTCAATTTAGAAGCTCAATCATGGAGCCCTTTTGTATCAATTCAATGCTTAGGTTGTGTAGTAAATCAATTTCTTTCATCTCTCTATGCGATAGGCATTTTGGTTGTAGGTCTCACCATTAGATTTTTGTGATGGTTTATTTTATTGCTTTTCGAAGTTAGATCATTAGTTTTTGCTTCTAATCTCATAAATTTTTCATGTACCTCCAATTTTTGTGATTCTTACAATGTTACAAAGATATTTTAGAGATCTTCAGATATACCCATGAAAATTTTCTAGGATCTACCCTAGGCATTTTTCATTCTATTTTGTCACTATTTCACATTTTGGTCAATTAATTGGATATCTTGACATCTATAAATGTTTTGTTTACATGAGATG
Organism: Sequoia sempervirens; assembly: GCA_007258455.2. Taxonomy (NCBI): domain Eukaryota; kingdom Viridiplantae; phylum Streptophyta; class Pinopsida; order Cupressales; family Cupressaceae; genus Sequoia; species Sequoia sempervirens. Next base: position 11,029 of record VDFB02052335.1, read on the forward strand.
GATTTATTTGAGTTATTTGATAGAAATTGAGATAATTGGTCTTTAATTTTATTATTTGAGGATGTAACTTGGGTTTTTATTTTTATTTTTCTATGGTAATTCTAGAAGAGGACTATTATGATTCTTGGAAAATGACATCCTAACACATCTTAAGTGGCTTAATATTTTACCTTATGTTTATGGAATCATACCTAAACTAGGCACACAAGGGAGTAGATCAACCTGGGGTAATATCATTTATTATGTTGTATGATTGATTTATTCTAATATTGATCATGACACTATGTGTGCTGTATTGGACATTGATTATCCACACACACTTTGGAATTTACTTTGGGAGATACATGAATACTCTCATATCTCTTGATTCCCAAAGGATCCTACTATAGATTGTCTCATTCCCATTGATGATACATATAACATACCATTTGATGATGATACTTTAGAGGATCTTGAGTATATCACAAGTCTTAAACATTTTGATGGTTGAGAGGCTTGTCTCCTTGTTCCCATATATCTTAATATTTTGTTTTTCTTTATTATATTAGTATCACCACATTCATGGCCCCTATTGATTTAGCACATGTTATTCATCATCTTCCAGATATAACTACTTGGGATTCATATATATTATACATATCATCCTTGTTTGTGGAGTCTCATAGATTTGGAGGATTACTTTGAGGATATTCATATCCTCTTTCATGATAGCCATATCATCCCTTTCATCCCATCATTATTATCTTTGGAGCTTGTTCTACATTAGTCTTTACATGATTTTGGATTGGTATCACTTGATTCTATCATACAAATATTTGGGTAGTTTTTAGAGACACACATTTGGATTTGGATTCCCTATTCATCTGGCTTATGGGAATGACTTCTCCAATCACTAGTGGAATCATTTCTTCCTATGGGAGAAATGTTGTTTGCAGGTAGCATATCATGTTCTATCTCTAGGATGCCATCATTGACACAAGATCTACTTCTTTATGGGTGATTCATATAATCATATTTTCTCTCTTATTGGGGGAAATCTATTCTACTTATGTGATAGAAGCAGCCCTTGAGGGTCATATTGATTCCTCATTCTTTTCTTCTTTCACTAGTACACATTTATTTCATTTTCTCTCTTTTGAAGGAATTTTTCTCATGAGGTTTTCTCCTTTTCTCTTGCTATGAGAGATTTATCTATTTGTACATGGGTACCTCATCAGGCCTTATAGCTAGGACCCATTTATGCATCCATATTTTCATTCATCATTAGGTTTTTAGCTTCTCCCTAAGTTGTACTTAAGGGGCGTGTTATAGTAAAATAGACATATCACCTAATTAATTAATTAATCATGAATTAATTAATTAGGTCTACTTTTTAATTTATTACACTTAAGAAAAACTTAGGAGTTCTTTTCTATTTTTGGTCTTTTTTTGTCTCATAGCATAAGATGAGGGCACATGTCATGATCTAATTTAATCCTCACCTAGGGTTTCTTTTTTATTAATTCTTTTTAAGGATTCATTATTCATTTTTTAATTATCTAGATGTATTAATCATTCAATTCAAAAGCTCAATAATAGAGCCCTTTTTGATCAAGTCAATTCTCAAGGTTACTTAGTAAATAAATTGTTTTTATCTCTCTATGTGATAGGAATTTTGGTTGCAAGTGATTTTTTAGAGTTGTGGGGTTCAACATTCAACTCCAACAGTCTTGACCAAGGGCTAAGAACAATATATTTTAAGGATTAATTATAGACCAATTGGGATCAAAGACTAAGATTTAGCTCAAGTTTTGGTTGAATATTAAATCTTGCATAGAAAAATACCATTTGAACTCTAGACTATTACCTGCGTATATTTGGATTTTATGGTGCACAAAATAATTTGTAGAAGCTTATATCAATTGGGGGAATATGTAACTTATTTTGATTGCATTCAAACCTTACGTATTGATTCAATATTGTTTAAACAAGATTGAAGACATAGCATGCAAATTATAAATGCCTATTGATTTGTCCTTCCATATGAAGATTTTGATGCATTGTTTATATAAATGTTTGATCATAGTATGATAATATAGAATAATAATTGAATAACCTAAATGGTCTTAGGATTTTTCGTTTTTATATAGAACCATAATATTTAAATTGAATATTTTACATGTGAGTTTGTAGGAAAAAAATAGTTGGAATCAAGTCATCTTGGGGACCCATGATTATATTTAAATTTGAAAAATGAGATTTAAGTGGCTGAAAATTCAATCATGTACCAAGGTTAGGTATTTCCTAGTGGTCTTGACCAAGGTTTGGGATGCAATATTTAAGGATTGAATCTATATGAATGGGGAACATGGAATTATATTTTGTTTAAGTTTATATTGAATATTAAATCTTACACAAAAATTACCATTTTAACTCTTGAATACTGCCTATTTTTATTTAGATTGCAAAAAAAATGTGACACCAAATTTACATGGAGAAACCCTTTTGAGACAAAATTGTTGAACACCCAAAATATTAAGAGGGGGGGTGAATCAGTATTCCATTAAACCATTTACATAATATCCATCCAAGCAATAACATAACTCTAACTGTAACAACAAGTGAAAACATGGAATCAAAACAAGATGACAACACACATGAACGCCAATATTTTTATGTGGAAAGCCCAAAATGGGAAAAACCATGGTGAGGGTTAGCTCACAATATAATATATCTGGATATAGAATATTACAATGGCTCACTGCTAGGACTCACTGTCCTTGAAGGCTCACAACCTGAAATAATTTACAAAACATAGTATGGCTCATTGACAAGAGGTAAACTGAGATAGAATATACCTTCCTTGTGCTGGAGTTCAGTTCCAATGAATCACAAAATATAAAACACTACTCTATAAGTGTACTCAACAATTATGTCTACTCGTTCATATTGTTTTTGACATTCAAACCATATAGCAGCCTTTGATCACTTTGAATTTTACCACTTCATTATTTCACTCACATACTCTACTGCTTCTACCTTCCTTCATCCATACAACTTCTCAAAAGTGTTTTCATATATATACCGTATACATTCACATACACCAATTAGGTCGGCCTAATTAGAGTAACCCCATTTCAAATCAAAACTAACTCTGTCAATATTATCCTCAAAACATATTCATCCTCGCGCCCAACACAAGTATGTAATATATGGTATCAATCGACACAAACCTAAGATAGATCCAATTAGCATTCACAATGCATAATTAAACTACTTAACACTAATTCATAATTAGGTCGGCCAAAGTTAGACCTAAAACATCAAAGTTCAAATGTATATGTAATTTTCCAAATGTGTAACACCAAAACTTGTTAATGCATCAAATTCTTCTTTAGATGACATCAAATAAACTATCTTCAACTCCACAAGGAAATACAATTAAATATGAGAAATGCAGAATCTCCCACATCTATGCACTATATAGAGATTCATTTTAATCCTCAGAATAGAACACTGCTATTCATATCTTCCATATGCGTTCATATATCATCATAAAACTTCAATGTAAGATGAAGCTCATAGTCACAAATCAATGTACAAAATCCTATATTGATATTATTCTTTTTGATCGAATCTGGAACAAAATACCAAATCAACAAACTTCTAATATCAAATAAGTATAGCTCGAACTATTATTACCAAAGCAACTATTAACATCAATAACAATCTTCCACTTTCCAACACTAATATAAATGTTGACATCAATGACAATCTTCCAATTTCCAACAAAAACTCCACACGATAAAAGAGGGTAAGTAATGAGAGTACACAATAATACACTTCACTATTGATCTATGATCAACCTAGTAACACCCTATTAAACCTACAATAACTCAATATGAAACTACCATCTCATGGCTCCAATTTATAGAAATTGTGGGAGGTAAAACCATGAATGGTAAACCAAAATAAGAGGTACAAAACCACTTGCAAAAATACATGCCCCTCTTCATGGACAACTAAAATACATAATAAAATATTAAATAGAATTACAAGACTCCCACATGGGCACCTAGCCCATGGCCTATCCAACTCCTGACTTTCTAGATACTCAAATGACCTTTTCGCTCCCTGACAAAACACCAACAAACACCTTTTCCTCTCCAATCTTGGGTGGCCCATCCAAGACCTTCCAAATTCCATTATGGATGCCTAATAAATATGCCTTATCCATTTTTTATGTGTAACCCCCACCAAAATTAAATCCTCTCTTTAAAATATAATTACAACTTGCCAAAATTTAATAGTTTTCTCACATGTCCCCTAGAACACATTCCAAGGAATGTGGAGACATACAAATGACATATGATTACAAGGTTAATGTCACCTTATTCTTACATTCTCCCACTTGACATTATACATTGTAATTGCATCCAAGAGATACAAATAATAAAATCAAGTACAGTGATAAAGGCCCATGGCCTGCCTGCACCAAGAGAAACTTATTCGTGACCACTGGCTTTGTAAGAGAATCTACAAAATTATGCAAAGTATCAAAATTTCCAATCAAGACCTTACCATTTTCAACCATTTATCACACAAAGTGATACTAAACATCAACATGCTTAGTATGAACATGATAGATAAGACTTTTGGTAAAAAAAAAGCACTTAGTACTGTCACATCCAATCCTCACTGTCCTCAAATAAAAACCAATGTCATTACCAAGCCTCTATAACCATACCACCTCCCTTAGAGGAATGTGTCGCAACCATATACTCTGCTTCAGTGGTGGAAAATGCAACTGTAGGCTACCTTTTACTTATCCAAATCACTATAAACAAAGTAAATACCTAGCCACTAGTGGACCTTTGACTATCCAAGTCACATGTCCAATCTGTATCAACAAACCCTTGTATGTCCAATGACTTGACCATATCATCAACAAAATGATAAAATAAATAGTAATTAGAAGTACCTTGTAAATATCTAAACACCCTCTTAACAAAATTCCAATTCTCTCTACCAAGGTTAGACATAAACCTACTTATAACTTCCATTGCTTGGGCTGTATCTAGTCTAGTGCAAACCATTGCATACATCAAACTACTAATGATACTAGCATAAGTAACCATAGACATATCATAAAAATCATCATCAGAATTAGGACACATATCTAATCTCAACTTAGTACCAACCATAAATAGAATACTAACCGGCTTACAATCATGTATATTAAACCTCTACAAAATGGTATCAACATACTTAATTTTACTTAACCAAAGATTTTTGTCAATACAATCTTTGTTGATCTCCACCCAAGAATGTATCTTATAGCCCCCAAGTCCTTCATATCAAATGTACCATAAAGTTGTGTCTTGAGCTAACTAATCATCACCTTGTTGTTACCAATAAACAACATATCATCAATAGACAAGACAATATTTAGAATTTGATCATCAATAACCTTAGTGTACATACAATGATCCTCCTCACTCCTATGAAAAACCAACTTGAATGCAAAAGAATCAAACTTCTAGTACCACATCTTGGGTGACTGTTTCAAACCATACAAAGATCTCTTCAACTCTGCAAACCAATTGTTCTTTTCCTTTCACAACAAAACCATTAGGCTACCATATATAAATTTTCTCCTCAAGATCCCCATGTAAGAAAGTATTTTTAGCATCCATTTGCTCTATCTCAAAATCACAAGCAACAACAATAGATAATAGGAATCTAATAGAAGTCAATTTAGCAACAAGAGAGAAAATTTCACCAAAATCAACTCCCTCTCTCTGGGAGTAGCCCTTAGCCATTAATCTAGCCTTATATCATTCTAGCTGATCATTTGCTACAAATTTATTTTTAAATACCCACTTGCATCCAATGGGATTTCTTCCTTTAGGAAAAATAACAAGATCCCAAGTGTCACAACTATCCAAATTCATCATCTCCTCCTAGATGGATTACAACCAAGACTCGCTTTCCTCTAAAGAGAGAGCCTCCTTGAAAGATCTAGGTTCATTGTCAATACTCAACAAAGAAAATACACAACAATAATATGATGGGTTATACCTGTCAATTGGATTTCATTGTCTTGTAAACCTCCTCACGGTAGGAGTAATGGGATCTACCTATTCTTCTTCTTCTGTGTGCTCATCCTACACATCCTTTGAACTATCTAAACCCTCTTCTTCTTCTATATCCTTAGATCCATTTGACTGTTCTTCCACATATGCATCTTCTTGCTTCTTAATATTTGTCTCAAAGTGCATTGTATTTGTCTTATCTTTCTCCTTTGTTTGTTCTTCTCTTAAGTAATCTCTAAAATCCGTAAAAATCGTATCTTTAGAAAAGATTATTTTATAGGTTAGAGGATTCCAAAGCTTATAACCTTTTACATTCTCATCCTAACCAATGGAGATGCATTAATTTCCATGCTTTTGGATATAGTTTAGATCACTTCTCTTGAGGCACATGAACAAAAGGCTCACAACCAAAGACCCTTTAGTGTGAAACAAAATGATTTCTACCTATCCACACTTCATAAATATTTTTATCAAAAAGAGCTAAACAAGAAGATCTATTAATCAAATAAAAAGCAGTACCAATTGCTTCTGCCCAAAAGAATCTATCAAGCTTGGCACCACTCAATGTGCTCCTAGCTCTTTGCATCAAGATTTGGTTCATTCTTTTTGCTACCACATTTTTTTGGGGAGTATGAGTAGTCTTATGTTGAACAATACTTGCATGCTTACAAAACTCATCAAATTACCTGGAACAATATTCACCCCCATTGTTAGATCTCAACACTTTTATCTTATAATCTGGTTGCTTCTCAACTAAGACCTTAAATTCCTTAAACTTAGTGAAAAATTCAGATTCAAAATGTATAAAATAAATCAATGTGTATCTTGATACATCATCAATGAAAGAGACATAATACTGAGATTTATCCAGAGAGTCAACATCCATTGGTCCACATACATCTGAATGAGTGATCTCTAATAATATCTTTGCCTTATTAGTTCCATTAGGAAATGAAGATCTATTCTATTTACCAAACACACAATGCTCACAGAGATCATTTTTGCCAACAAAATAAAATAAAATATCGTCAACCAAATTTATTAAGAATGTTCTTAAGACATTTTTCACCAATGTGACCAAATCTTACATGCAATTTTAGTGCTAGTTACATTGGAAGAGTTACAAAAAGTAGAGACATTTAGCCTAAACAAATTCCATATTTGAGATCCTTTAGCTATCACCAAACTCCCTCTTACCAACCTACAACCAGACTTGTCAAATGTCAAATGCATTCTAGAATCATTCAACTTGGATTCTGAAAGTAAATTTCTCCCAAGTCTTGGAATATGTAAAACATCATTAAGAGATTTAATCCTTCCATCACTAAAACACAAATTTACCTTTCCCTTACCAAAAATATTCTTAGTGTTGTTATCACCAAGAAAAAATCTCTCCCATCATATGCTTTGTAAGTAGAAAACCACTCCTTGTGAGGAGTCATATGGTAGGAGCAACTTGAATCAATAAGCCAAGCATTATTACTAATAGAGTTAAATAAAATAAACAAAGCATCAAAGTCATCATCAAAGGACTTTTGCATGGAGGAATAAACATTCTTTTCTTGTTCTTACACTCCTTTTTCACATGCCCTCTTTTGCTATAATTCCAATGTTCTTCTCTTTTTGGGGGTCTTAGAATGTCCTTTAGACTTATCCCTCCTTTTATCACCTTTAGGCCCTTTCTCTTTGGACCTTCCTCACACATGCAAGGAATATTGGGAGCCAACATTCATAGAATTTATCTTCATCTTTTCTAAAAGAAGTATGAAATCATGTTGTCCATCTTTGGCTCTGTATTACTACTACTTATAGCAACAATTAGATTTTCCCATGATTCAGGCAAAGAACAAAGAAATAAGATATGTATTTATATTCATATTCTAATTTAACATCTATTAATGCAAGTTGGCTTATAATTAGATTAAAATCATTTAAATGATCTGCAATAGAATCACCATCTTTCATTTTTAATGAATACAATCGTATTTTTGAGATATAACTTGTTAGACAAACTTTTAGTTTGATAAATATCACCTATCCTCTTCCACAACTGGTATGTAATGTCTTTTATGGAGACATTCAAAAGGACAAAATTTGTGAGACACAATCATATGGTTCCTCATGTCTTATTGTCTAACTTTTTCCAATATTCATCAGACACTGCAACTGGTTTTCTCTCTTGTGAGACTGGCAACCATTGATCTCTCTCTTCAAGGAGATCCCCCATCTTTATTTTCCACATCTCGTAGCCCACACTATTGAATTTCTTAATATCCTAGCGAGAGGTAGAAGCCATGGTAAATAATCCTCTTCACAAATCTGCAATATACCACAAAAAAAAGCTCCCACTGTAGCCAAAAATCCTCTAAAACTTAAGAGAAAGGCACCCCCTTCTCAACAAAATTGTTAGCTCTGATACCAAATGTTATAAACAAGGTTAAGGAAAACTACAATATGAAATTATGCAAGTGAATTCAGATCTGAAAATTAGATTACCATATCAAATTTAAACATGTGATTGCAACATACATCACAATGTAAAATTCAATAAACAAAATGCGACACCAAATTTACGTGGAGAAACCCTTTCGGGAAAAAACTCCACACGAGAAAAAAGGAAAGTATATTATTAATTTTCAAATGAGAGTACACAATAATACACTTCACTACTGATCTCTGATCAACTTGACAACACCCTTTTACTTACAATAACTCAATATAAAATGATCATCTCATGGCTCCAATTTATAGAAATTATGGGAGGTAAAACCACGAATGGTAAACCAAAAAAAGAGGTACAAAACCACTTGTAGAAACCCATGCCCCTCTTCATGGACAACCAAAAGACATAATAAAATATTAAATAGAATTAAAAGACTCCCACATGGGCACCTATCCCATAGCCTATCCAACTCTTGATTTTTTGGATGCTTCGATGACCTTTTCGCTCCTCAATGGAACACTAATATACACATTTTCTTCTCCAATATTGAGTGCCAAATCCAAGAACTTCCAACTTCCATTATGGATACCAAGGAAAGATTCCTTATCCATTTTTTATTTGTAACCTCCATCGAAATTAAATCCTCTCTTTAAAATATAATTACAACAATGCCAAAATTTAATAGTTTTCTCACTTGTCCCCTAGAACATATTCCAAGGAATGTGGAGACATACAAATGGCATAGGATTTCAAGGTTAATGCCACCTTATCCTAATACCCAAGAGATAAAATATACAAAAAATTATTTAAAATCCACCATACAAAAGAATAGACAAATATACCACCAAGATGGCACTAGATATACCCTAGAAAAACCCTTGTGAGAAAAAAACCTAGCCTCTAAAAGTATCCACACTTAATGTACTATTTAACAATGGAACATTATAATACACTTAGAAAGTCTACATGAATACTTTTAAAACATCAAGCTTCTCCAATGTATTCTTTATATTTTGAAGCATAATGGGTAAGCATATAACTACCAATCCCAACAAATACTCATGCGATTGATTTTATAGAAACAAGCTTACACAAAACTACCAAATGGTGTTAAATGAACCATGTGCCTAATACCTTGAGATTACAAAACCATGTCCCTCATTTACTTTTTGGTATTGTATAAGAGCGAATTTGCACCCCGTACACAAATTCCCCTTTTACACTTCCTCACCTTAGAAAACCAAATCCGAAGGAAAAATTCCACATCAGCCTGTTGCCTTCGTTCCACTTGGCGTTTGTTTTTGTGTCGGTAGAAGAATAACTATCAGGGATGCCTGCGTGGCACACAGACGTCTGTGCGGCGCACTTACGTCCCTGACGGATTCCTATGTCTAAAGTTGGCAGAGGTGTTACACTTCCTATTGGGAACGATTTTTAACATCCCTCTTCGACCAACCGACCCAAAGATTCCTTATTCTTGCTCATTCTTCCTTCAAATTGATTCATTCTTCATTCATTTGATCTCTTCACATCCTCTTGCAATCTCTAAGCATTCTAGCATTCATTTCTTGCATTCTCAACCTTCATTTTCACTTCCAATTAACACTTTGACACTCCATAGCAGCAACAACAACACTCCATCAACTTTGTAGAGCAAGTGTGGAACAAACCATTGCAGTAGGGGCTTGAGTCCTCTTTTCTCCTCCATTAGCTAGTGAACTCTTGGTGGAGATGGTAAGCATTTTCACTCCTCTCCTCTACAATTTGGTTGAGTAGCACTTTATTGTGTTCTCTACTTTTGTTTCTCCTTTATCATACTTTTCTCTATCGTTGCTATCTTGGTTGTCTATGGAGGTGGAAACACCAAAGTGGGGGTCTGACTGAGGAAGGCCCCTATACAACCCCCCAACAATTTTCCTTCTTTCTTTTGTGTAGGTGGATGTACATTTGGTGCTAGCTGGCGAATAGGCTCTTTTGTGAGATTATCTTTGTTACCTTAGCTTTAATATATCTACTTTATCACATTCATTTGTATTTCTCTTACTTCATAGTTCTGTTTTGTACCCTTAGAAATCACTAGCTAGGCTGTTAGCTTATTTTCTGGTGGTTCTTATTGTATTTTTGGTCCCCTAGTCATATGGAAACTAGCACACCAGAGAGATGCTTGCATGCCACATTGTCGTCCCAGAACCATGCTTCCATCCTCAGGTAGAGAGTTGTTTGAGGTACAGTGTTGAACCTGAAAACTGGCTCGGCTAGCCCCATTCTGGATTTCAGGTTTGCAGAGTGATTGAAGGACCTTATAGTCCTCATCATTCTTGTCCCTCATTTCAAGACACCCCCTTTAGAGTGAGGTATGTTAGGGAAACCTTTCGCTCTTGGCTCTCCGTGACCTGGGGCCTTGAACATGGTTGGTCCCTCTCTCTTACATTTTTGGTGAATCCGATGTGAACCAACATCTGCTCATTCATTGGTGTTGATGATTTTACCTTGTACCTTGTGATTGTTGTTCCCCTGAGTGTTGTGAAGGTTTATGAGAATCACAGCCTAGTCCACAACCTATGGGTATATTGTTAGGAGAACTGTACGACACCTTCCGATGGAGAGGACGAAGGTCACTACCAGTTTCTCTACAGGCCTTTTTGCTGGACCTGCCGTCAGTCTCACTGCATAGTAGTAGTTGTCAAGGGGCGAGGTAGGATTCTTTGATGAGACCGACCACGTCCCCACTCCTCCTACATCTCCTACACCATCGTCGGTAGATGAGCATGAGGCTATTCACATTACTTTAGAATATGTCTATGCCCTCAACAAAGGGTTGGGTGTCTTGGAAAACCACTCAGAAAGAGACCTAAAGTTGGCTAGGGACACTTGGGTTATGAGCGAACTAAAGTATATGGTGGAAAAAGACCGAACAGGCATAGAAATCCTGGCTAGTCTCTCTAGTTTGACTGAAGCATGTGCTCCTCCAAACAATCCTAACATTGTACAAGGGGACACTTTTGAAGACCATGAGAGACAACTAGGAATGTCGATGCCTCCTACGTCTGTGTACATGGTCGATCTTGTCCCCTCGATCAACATTCCCTTTGCCTCTAAGAGATCTGAAACTATCAAAGTGAACAAGATCCCCTTGGGTTTCAGCTTCACCCCTCCTGTTACCTCTAGTAGTGGAGGTTTTGGTAGGTTGAGTGGTGGGGGATTTGGTAGCGGCGGTGGATTTGACAGCGGAAGCAGCACTAGTGGAGGCGGTTCCGGTGGAGGCCATGGTGGTGGCTTTGGAAGCAGAGGTGGCTCCGACGGAGGCCCTATAGGTGGAGGTGGCTCCGATAGTGGTTCTAGTGGTGGTCACGCCAGTGGGTCTAGTGGTGGCTCTGACGATGGTTTTGGAGGAGGTTCCTCTGGCCCTGTATCTTCTAATGACCCTATTCTGAACACTCTTCTTTAAAATATAGGTAATATGTAGAGCCAGTTGGAAAGTATCTCCCAAGCCTCTACCCAACCTATCTTCCAACCCTTCTTCTGGCATATCCCATTGTCGGTAGCAATTTTGAACACTCCCTTCCCTCAAGGAATGGAGAATCCTAAATTCAAAAAATATGGTGGAAAAGGGACCCACAAATACATGTATCTTCCTTTAACGCCCTATGCACAAATTTCTTCCATCACGACACATTGATGGAAAAACTATTCCCTCAATCTCTCAAGGATACAACACTTGAATGGTACTATTCCTTGCCTGATAATTCCATTTTCTCATTTGACCAACTTGTATACCAATTCCTACGACAATTCCAAGCTAACATTGGGCCGAAGATGAACTTTTCAGATCTCGTATGATGCAAACAAGGTGATAATGAAAAGATTACTGATTTTATAGTGCGGTATGAAGCACTTTTCTCACAAATCTCGTATCCGCTACCTGAATCTGAAGTGCAGAAGGTATTCATAGGGAACTTGCAAAGGCCTTGGAAGGAAAAGTTTTCCCTTATGAAATACCCTTCTTTTAGCATTTTGTGTGCAACCACAGCAAAGGTATTATCAATGAAAACTGATAGATTCAGTTCAGAGGATCCTCTCACGCCCCATTGAAGGAAATTACATCGTGCTCCGATCTTTAGGAAAAGGGAGTAAAGGGTTATTTGTGAATGTAGTAGCCACCACAAATGATAGCGGCCTCAAATGCAACTGAAATTTCACAAAGTTAACAGAATCTTATTCTTCCATCCTACAATTTTTTTTGAAGGATAAGATCATAACATTGTAGAACCCTAAACCTCTTAAGGAATGTTACCCTAGTTGGTATGATGCAAATACCTACTATCAGTACCATCGAGTTAATAGACATGATAACCAAATGTTGTATGTGTCTGTGTCATGAGATACATGACTGCATCGAGGATGGTACTATTACGTCTGATGGAAACGAAAACAAAATACAAGTAAATTAGGTGGCCGAAGTGAATGATGAATTGCAAATATACGCAGGACTTCGTTTACGTCACGTGCGCAAACATGATTATTGATCCCAGTTCTATCACTCAGCCTGAGGCCTATGTTAACATGGTCACGGTTACTTCTACCGCATAGCCTGTGACTAGTTCTCTAGATATAACATTCACTTCATAGGACTTTCCCCTAAATAACAAGCCCTTACCTCTTTATATTCCCACTTGCCTCAATGGGAACATTGTGGTAGGGATCCTAGTAGACCCCGCGAGTCGAGTGAATGTTATCACAAAAGAGACATTGTGGCTTAGGTCATTACATAAAAAAGAATAAGAAGAAATGAAATCTACCATCTGTACACATGATGGTCTTTGTGCAAAACCTATGGCTTGATAAATTTTTCCATCCTAGTTGTGGACCTAGGGCTATTGACATAGTTTTTTATGTCATTCTGGAGTCAAATTTGTTTAGGATGAATCTAGGCATACCTTGGCTAGCTTCCATGAATGGAATTTCCTCTGTTATTCATAAATGCCTAAAGTTCTCCCATGAAGGTGTTGTGCATGTAGTACATGACACTAGATACCAGCCTCTAGTGTCCCATGGGAGATATTCATTAGACCATTTTGGCACATGGGTTGGTCTGCTCCCTCAGGCGAAGACCTACTTTACAGAATTATGTAAAAGTACAAGAAATTTGCTGAGGCAAGGGACATCCAAAATTGGCCCTTTCGGTAGTACAATAGCCAACTACCTCCCCTTCTCAAAAAGGGAAAGAGAAGCTCCCCCGTTCTCGAGATGGATCTCCTCCTCCCCTTTTTGGAGAAGATTTTTGGATGAATATGCCTAGTTTTTATCTATTAAGTCCAATGATACCACCCTGGCATAAACCTAAGATTAGGATATCAAACCTCCCTACTAAACCGCCTGGACCTTGGTACTATTTGTATGGTAGAGGAAAAGGACCTAGCGGAGAATATTCTATGTCTTGACCTTCGTGGCCTCCTACCACTTCTACTCCCAAAGCAATAAATAGGAAGAGGCGCTGGCACAGCAAGACACTTGGTAAACTCCTCGGATTGTTTCCCAACTTTGCTCCTCTTACTTCCCGTTTAGGAGTCTGTTCCTCCTAAAATGGCTATAAATTGCACACTCCCCATGGTGGCGAGGGAGCCTTCTTTTCGCCGTAGCCTTTGACCTCTGGCAAGCTCGAGAGAGTGGTAAAGGCGTCATTGATATTGTGAGCACAAGTTAGACAAAGGCTCACCATGATTGGAGCAAATTAAACTGCGGAGGAAGGAAGAGCGGCTGCTTACCAATATCCCGGGGAGCCTCTTGCATCCTCCTCTCTCCTCCCCTCTACTTTTGTTCAATCTAGCTCTGTATTGCTTTTGGATTCTGTTGTGAGTACAAATGCGCCTAACCCTAAAATGGTGTAGGTGTTCATTGCTCCTTTGGTGGAGTTGCCTTTGTTGATGTCCCAGCTTTCCTAAAACTCATAGATATGACTAACACTTCGGTGGTATCTACTGCAGTTTTCTCTCCCTCCTCTTCCTCCACACCTCTTGCCTCATCTATGGGGAGTTCATGTCCCTCAATGGAAGCGGGGAAGATTGATGATCCTTCGACAACAAGAACATAAGAGGATTCCACCTTCCCTCGAGAAGAAGGTGGTCACCGTCGTGACTTGTTCTATTCTAGTGATGAAACAGTCTCGACTTCCCACGGAGTTTTTTCGCTGCTCCCAAATGGATTAGATAGAACCCTGTGATGAATCTTGAGCGCAACCTTCTCTATCTATTGAGATAAAACATGGAACTCTTGTAAAGTGTATGTTTAACTCTTTAGACGAGGTTCCGACCTTGTCGGTGATCTTCGCGAAATTGCTGACCTTAGCTCCACAAGAGCTCGATGGGAAGGACCTTGTGGGGTCCTCTTCCTTAACCCTTGTTGTGGGAGGGTCAAACGCTCCCCCTCTTAACATTCCTCCACTGCAGGCTCATCCTCCTTCCCCTACGATGATCTAGAGTGGGAAGTGGACGACCTCTTGGTCGATCAATGTTAGGATGAGGCCCCTTCTTTATCTTTATAATAGATGTGTGTGTGTTGTGATGTGTTCCCCTTGATCAGTGCTATGTGTGCGGATGACTCTTGTCACTTGTTTGGTGCTTGGATATGGTTATGGTTTTATGTCATAAACCTTCTTCTATCTGTTTCATCATTCTTCCATGTTTATGCTTGGATTTTCAGAAATTGGGGACAATGCAAAGTGTTGGGGGCATTTAGGCTTCCCTTCCATGTTGACCCAATTTTTAATTTTACTTTGTCTTCCTCATTCATTCACATGGTTTGATATAGTATGGGTTTTGATGATAGTTCATTTTATATACTATTATTATACTTTATATATATATATATGAGCAGTTCTGACCTCGAAATATCAGGCTACCCCTATGCCTTGTGTTTATGTTCATTTCTCTTTTTCTCTTTTCTTATCTTTCTCTCTTCTTTGCTTGAGTTGTCCCTCTCATGTGTGATAATTCCACTTCTATGATACTTCAATTTTCAGAAGATCCATTCGTTGCCAATGAATCTTTTCTTGAGAATCTTCACAAAATTATTTTCAAGGGTCACATTCTCAACTTGGATCCCTAATGGAACGTGTTTCCTTCATCACAGGTTCATAAAGAAAGAACTTGAGAACCTTTCCTTCGAGGTGGGAGCAACTTTGATCTTCCCCTCGCGAGGGGGCAGTTTCTTCGTTTCAAATTCCTTGCTGAAGTGAACATCTTTCAAAAGGATTCCTTGATGATGAATCGATTCAAGAAAGAAACATCTCTTCCATACTTTCAAACAGTGTGTCCCTTGAGTGGATCCCTTCTTTACGCTGGGTTCCCGAGGAACCCCTTTGAAATTTTTCCAACTTGTTGATGATCTGCGTGACTATCTACTTATTTTCCTGTGTGGGTGCTTTCTGACATGTTCTATCTATGGGTAGACATGTCGCTTTACGGGTGCGGCTGTGAAGCCACTTTTTGAATTTGTGGAGTCCCCTTCCTTAGGTTTCCTCCATGTGAGATATCTTGGGGGTCGCTCCCCTGTAGGTCTGTAGGTTTGTAGGGCACTTTCTTTGGGTTTCCTTCATGTGAGAGATCTTAAAGGACACCTTCCTTGTAGGCTTGTGGGTCTGTAAGGAACTTTCTTGACTTCCTCCATGTGAGAGATCTTGGGGGACACTTCCTTACAGGCTTGTAGGTCTGTAAGGTGCTTTTCTGGGTATCCTTCATGTGAGAGATCTTGGAGGACACCTTCCTTGCAGGTCTGCGGGCTAGTGAGGTGCTTGCTTCTTGGGGCTTCCTTCATGCTGAAGATCTTGGGGGTCACCTCCTTGCAGGTTTGCGGGCCTATAAGACGCTTTCATTCTACAACTTCATAGTTCTGTGGGGCTATGAAGTCCTTTGCTTGTCTTGCACTCTCGAGTTCGCTAGATCATGGTCTGCTTCCTTGATGATTCATGTATACATTTATAACCCTATTCACTTTTTTATCTACTTTATCAAAGCACTCATCAGTATTCGTGCTCGCTAAAGTGGGGGAAAAATGTATAGGAGCGAATTTGCACCGCGTATGCAAATTCACCTTTTGCACTTCCTCACCTTAGAAAACCAAATCCGAAGGTGAAATTCCACATCAACTTGCTGCCTTCATTCCACTTGGTGTCTATTTTTTAGGTCGGCAGAAGAATAACTGTTGGGGATGCCCGCATGAAACGTAGACGTCTACGTGGTGTGTTTACATCCCTGACGGATTCCTGTATCTGAAGTTGGAAGAGGCATTACACTTCCTATTAAGAACAGTTTGTAACGTCCCTCTTCGACCAAACGACCCGAAGATGCCTTATTCTTGCTCATTCTTCCTTCAAATTGATTCATTCTTCATTCATTTGATCTCTTCACATCCTCTTGCAATCTCTAAGCATTCTAGCATTCACTTCTTGCATTCTCATCCTTCATTTTCACTTCCAAGTAGCACTTTGGCACTTCATAGCAACGACGACAACACTCCATCAACTCCGTAGAGCAAGTATGGAACAAACCATTGCAACAGGGGCTTGAGTCTTCTTTTCTCCTCCATTAGCTAGTGAGTTCTTGGTGGAGGTGGTAAGCATTTTCACTCCTCTCCTCTACGATTTAGTTGAGTAGCACTTTATTGTTTTGTAGTGTTTATTGTGTTCTCTACTTTCTTTTCTCCTTTATCATACTTTTCTCTACCATTGCTATCTTGGTTGTCCATGGAGGTGGAAACACCAAAGCAGGGGTCTGACTGAGGCAAACCCCTATACAACCCCCAACAATTTTCCTTCTTTCTTGTGTGTAGGTGGACACATATTTGGAGCTAGCTGGCGAACATGCTCTTTTGTGAGATTATCTTTCTCACCTTAGCTTTAATATATCTACTTTATCACATTTGTTTGTATTTCTCTTCATAGTTTTGTTTTGTTCCCTTAGAAATCACTAGCTAGGCTATTAGCTTGTTTTTTGGCGGTTCTTACTAAGTTTTTTTAACATTAAATATTTTCCCAATGTGCAACCTACATTAAATATGTATCCCAATTTTACATACAACATACAAAGTGGCCCCAAGAATGTCTAACCCACGTGATGCATTCCTAGATTCTTAGGTGCACCACAAATAAATGTTAATTTTAAATTATAAACATTATACAAGGTGTACAACACACCTTTTCCCAAAATTCTCTCACTTGTATACATTACATAAGGGTTCAAAATAAACCCAAACATCAAGGGAACAATTTGTAAATCCAACATGTACCATCAAGACATCAAAGTGCTCCATGTGCTCCATTAATATACTTACAATAATAACCAAGGTGAGAACTATCTCAAGTAAGAACTCGCTTGTCCTCTATCGCACCAATAGACAAAAGATAATATCCAATCTAAAGAGATGACATAATAACTATCACATAGAAGCATGAATCCTACCTCAACTTGATATACACACACAAACACTAAATCTAATGGTAACAAATAGGCCTAAGTAGCTACTATGGATAAAACCAACATGAATAGAAATAAAAAACCACAAAAGTTCTAATACATCCAATCATCCATACTTCCAAGGTATCCAAAACATCAGTAAAACTCATGCCAATAGCATATCCAACCCATAAACCATAATCACAAGCTCCTTATATAAAATTTATTACTAATGAACATACATGTCTAAAAAATAGATCAAAGCATAGCAAGTCTACCAAACAATGCTCATACCAATATGTGGCTAATAATCAAAACCATGTAGTAACAAAGAACAATCACAATAATCCACACATGCAACAAAAAACTACTGCATAATCTCTCACAACAAGTCACCATATCTCTCTCAATTTCTTCACAACGAAACATGTGAACATGAACCTCCAACAAGTAGCCATAGAATAAAGATAGGAAACGTGTAAATTATATCACATAATATGTTCTACTTGTTGCCCATGTATTTGATCTTGGACAATTTTAAACTTTTCACATCAAATTAGAAAATATCACCATATGTTAAATCCTTTTATCACAATAACTCATTTGAGTTAGATGTCCTTAGTCAAAAGATATTAGTATCATATATTTATGTAATAAGCTGTCATACTTCTCAAAATTTGTATGAGAATGATGTTGCACCTAATTAGGTTTGTGTGAGCTTGTTACATTAAAATCAAAAGAATTTATGCACCAATTTTAAATATTTAAAGGATAATAATCTATCTTTTCAATTAAAACCCTAGAAACTATTGCATAGTTTAACCTAAACTAATCAAAATAATTAAATCAGAAGATCTATTTGATCTAAAATAAAATCATTTTATAGGAACATTTGAGACATTATTAAACACAATGTGACAAAATTTTAGGGTAAAATTCCTTCCCATTTAGAAGATATTAAATTAACACGATTTTTTCTAGCAAGTTATGAAAATAATTAAAATAATATTTTTCTAATACCTGCTAGAGAAAAATAAATTTATAAGAGCTTTTATGAGATTATTATACATAATATGGTCAATATTTAAGAAGAAATACATTTTCAATCAAAACTTATGAAATTATCCCATTTCAAAATATGATTATGGATTCATTTTTTTAATTTTACAAAGCTCACAAAAATATATCAGTGATCCAAGTAGTTCATACACTTCTCAAATCCTAGAAAACACTTGAATTTTTTTTCACAAAGCAAAGTTCAACATTTTCAAAATAATTGAACTCATTGAGGAGCTCAGCAATTTAAGAAATTATTGAAATCACTGAACTATGCTATTTATCAGAGTTTTTGTGTTTTATTGAATTTGTTAGGAAGTTCAAGAGTACATGAACCCTTTGAATCCCCGACATCAGTGTCTGAATAAACTCGTCTAAACCCTCTGATAAAAAAAACTTTGACATTTTTCCATGAAGATTCTTGAAATCTTTGTGCTTCATTGAATTATTCAAAGAGTTCAAAGAATTTATGAACTACCTAGCTTTCTGATAAAGATCATATAAATTCAAAACCTCTAACACAAAGACTTAAAGGAATTTTCAAATCATTTGTCGGAAATTTCATTATCTGCTGAACTTGCCAAAGAGTTCACAAGTTCAATAACTCTCAAACTTGTCAATATATGAGTTCAAACATTCTTTAAAACTGATTTGTTAAAATTTGGTTTAGAAACTTTCAAAGCAAGTACAATGAGTAGGTGTAAGGCCGAATTCCATGGCCTTCGCCATCTTCCTCCCTGCCCATGTCACAAGGGAACTTTGGAATTTTTGTCAGATATCAAAAGGAGAACTTTGGATATTCAATAATTATGTATAAAAAATGTGTAAGCATAGCTAAGGCGCGTGAAATGTTTGTCTAAATACCTCAAAGAAAGCTCATCACATAGATAGCAATGATTTGGCATATGAAGATAGCATTGTGAAGGACTTAAGGGGCTAAATTAGGATTGGGAAGTAGTACTCATAATACTACAATGAATGTGAAGTAGTACCAAGCAAAAAGAAAAATGTATCAATTATGAGGATCCAATGTAAAGTCATTGAATTTTATTATTGTTGATTTCATGTATCATATGCACTGCAAGATATAGGATATAAAATCAATATAATAAATTCAAATTTTGGAGAATACCTTTTTAGATTATGATGAGTCATAGGATGAAGATAGGGAAAGGTTCAATATAATATTGAATCAGTTAAAAATAAAGCACCCTCAAGGAGAAAAATATTTAAAGGAATTTGTAAGCTATAAGTATGGCATGTGAAGTATTCGATAAAATACCTCCACAAAATAATAGCACGGAGGTCATGGAGATGTCAAGTCTAGAAGAGCTCATGGTTTATAAATAAATTGGATTTAAATTATTTCTATGCATTCATGATGAAAAACTTAAGTCATGTAGGGAACCCCCTTGAATTTTTTTTAGATAGTATCTTATACCTAGGTAAGTTGCGATTTTGTTGATGCAGCAATAAAGGTACAAAATATGTCATCAGTCAATATGTACCACCAATAAACCCAACATATCTTGAATGATTTCTTATGTATTTTCACAATAACACATTCTTTAACTTTGTTGGTGATGTTGACTACACACAAATCCAACAATTGTATAAGGAGAGTACAAGTTTAGATAATACTAAGGAAAACTACAAGTAATGAAGAGATTAGTGTATTATACATGGGTTTGGTCCTAAATTTGGTGAAGAGAAAATTTCAAACATTTGTTGGATAGAAACATTATGGGAGTTCTATCAAATATTTATAACTCTATAGCCTAGGCTTGGTGAACCCTTTCAAAATATCATTTGTAGAAAAATACACACAAGAAATGGTGCACAATGAACATTCAAGATGTCACAAAAACGATTTGTCCTTCTCACAGTAATACCAGAAGATAATTATGGTGAAAATACACATTAGCATTGGAGATAGATCTAAGTAAGGATGGACATTTAGAACATGCATCTACAGTTAGCTCATGGAATTTAAAAAAAAAAAAAAAACCTTGATAATCATATTCCTATCAAATTCTAAGGGAGACTCAATATTTTGTCATAAAACTAGTTTTATTAATGTTTGTAATACTATTTTAAATGTCTTATGAGGTCTATAGAATGATAGATAACAGTTTTGAAGGTAAAGAGATCCCAACACACCTATGTTGGAATAAAGCATACCTCCCAAAGGCGGGAACCTTTCCTTGGGAAACACTACAAAATAAGATTCTAAACACAGAGAGATTCACTAGAATGGGTTACAATGGTCCCTCCAAGTGCACATTATGTTGGAGTTGGGAAGAATCTATAGATCATTTGTTGTTAGCTTGTCAATTTGCACAAGAATATTGGAAGTGGTTATGCGCAAAGTTGGGTTGTGTTAGAGCACTTCCTAATGACATTATGAGCCTCTTTAAGGTTTAGCAAATCCTCAACAAAATTGCCTCCTCCTATCTTTGGGTCATATGCCCTTTAATCATGATATGGGAAATCTAGAAGGAAAGAAACAAAATGATACTTCAAGAGAAAGACATGAGTATTCCCTCCCTGCTAAACAAAGTGGAAGCTGCAATAGTGAAAACTGTGAATTATAGAGTATCAAGTTAGATCAAATAAAGCAACACACTTACAAGGTGGGATAATATAATTATGAAGAATTGCTTTGGATTACATTCTCACCTCATTAATGGGGTTGGAGGAGTTGAGTCCCATAACAATAGAATTTTGGTTAAATGGAGACCGCCACAATTTGGTTGGCATAAGCTAAATTTTGATGGAGCATCAAGAGGCAATCTAAGCATCTCAAGAGAATAATTAGAGATTAGAATGGATAAGTGACCTATAAGGCTTCAAAACCATTACCCAGAAGAACAAACAATGAAATCGAGTTACAAGCCCTCATATTTGACCTAAACCTATGTCTAAATATAAAACTTGATGAACTAGAAATTGAAGGGGATTTAGCTATTGTAAATAAAAATATTAATATATATAAAATACACTGAGAGTTATCATTCTCTAATTTTCTTTTTTGATTGATTTATCTTTGTGATCAAATCTTTGATTTCTCTTTGCAATCAAAAATATTATTTATTTATTTATTTGTTCTTTTAGTTTATGCAAATCTCTTTTATTTGATTTTTTTGTTTCATCAAATCTACTATAGTTGCACATGACTTCCACCTACCTATCATTTTAAATGCAACTTCAAAAACTTTACACAAATTGTTGGATGTCACTGTACACGCCTCTCAATGTAATCAATGCAGAAATAGAAATTGAAAGCTCTCCTCGATACAACATTAGAATTGACAATTAAGCTAAAAGACCACATAACTAACCATGTCTATCATGAGGCTAATGTGGAGGCTAACTCGATATCCAACATAGCGACAGATGGTATAGAACAAATTTTGATGGGACACGATTGATATGACTAGAGATAATCATTCCCAATTGACTAAAAAAGAGCATAGGAAATTATGCTTTGGTAAGGAACAATTGGTCATATTATTTTGATCATAGATTGGGCTAGGTGGAGCTCATCAAATTATGGAAGTTGGTGATGATTAGTCTCTCTCATGCCAGACTAGGAGACCTTTACTATAAGATTGAAACTCACATAAGAGCTACATAGTATGGAACAATTAAAACACTTTAAGTTGGTGATATAGTTGGAAAAATCATTTAGAGTACATTTGGCTCCTTTGGCTTGTGCAATATGAAGAGGCCACAGTCTTTAAACACCAAAGAAAACAAAAGCGGAGAGCTCAAAGAATTTCAAGCTAATTTTTTTTTGGAAAAATAGAGATGGACACCCCAATAATATTGATCAACTCTTGAAGGTAGATGGCCTTCCTTGGCCTTAATATTGGTCTACTTTTCTAAAAATAGGGAATTCCCATTATAGAAATAAAAGTTTCATAGAGCTCTTATGCTAAATTTGAATAAAAGGGCTATAGGATTGGTCATAGAACCAAACATTATTTATTTGTGTTTCTTGTTATTTGTATGTTTAATTTGAAACCTCTTTTTAAATATTCTCTATTATGTATTGAATTCATGGGATTTCCTCATTTAAGTGGGATAAAACTACAATTATCTAATCATAGAGTCATGAAACTCTTATGCAAATGTATATATTGTATGTTGGATTGCATTTCTTCTTGAAACCCATTGCATGCCCTATTTTTTAATGTTCCTTCCTAAGAAAGGGATCTTAGTATTGATTATTTTTCCTTGTGAATTTTTTAGTTACCTTTTTGATGTAGATCAGGGTGGAGGTTATCGACACAAACTCAATTCAACAAACTTTACAACTTTGGAACCCTAACTTGGTGGTCTTCTCTTTAATCTTCTTAATCTCCTAGTAGTACTTGAAACAAGGTTTTTTCCACATAATTTTCTAAGTAGACCAAACACCCAAAAATTGAACACCATTCAAGATACCCTTTGAGCCACTTGGAAACATATCAAACTTTCAGGTAGGGTTACAAAACCCTCAAAATTGGATTTCTATGCTGCAACTAAGCCTAATTAGGCTTGTTTTACAAAGCAACAATGCGATTTTCAATCTCCCAACTTCCACTCTTCAATCCAGGGCATCCAAAATGTCATATGGGGTCTATTCAAGCAATTTCCATCAATTTCAACAATCACCAAATCACTTATCTACTAAATCCTAAGTCTACCTATCCTCCTAAGCCTAATACATGATGATATTAGGCTAGGGTTTCATCAAACTCAGCCCTAACTCCATCCCTTACTCCTGCAAACACCAAAACCACTAAAAGCACCCTACCTACATCCATTCCACTGATTATTATATTTTTCCACTAGTGGAATGGGCTCTAATTCATGTTTCTTCAATCAAACCCTCACAAACTAGGGTTTCCTGGCAGTTTACAGAAAAATGGTTCAAACTCAGTCCAATCTTAATGGAAATAGATGAAACCAAAATAAAATGATAGTTAATTCACCCCTTCATCAATCCTAATGTAGTTTAGATCATTTGCAGGCCGTACGAGGCTGTACTAACTTCTGTAGCATCAAAAACACAAAGGAAAACATAGAAAATAGAGTTTTCTTTATTGTTTGATCTCCAAAAACTTCTCTAGAAGGTTTCCTCAAACATCCCAAGGAATATTTAAACACTTGCAAGCCAAAACCAATCATTGGCCAACTACTTTTCGAATTCCAACGGTTCAACTTCCTTTACACACCAAAAATGCAAAGTTGCTCATGCAACCTTTGCAACTTTTGTACAACTTGACATCTTTTTACAAAATTGACCCCACATGACCAAAAATATGAAACATGGTCTAAATAGACCTTATTACAAACCAAAAAGTGACTCAATCACAAAAACCTACCCCCTTTTACATCACAAAGACTAGGTGCCCTTGCACCACTTTGCCATTTATATTTTAACTTAACTTCCTTTCATGCTTTCTAGTTAAAATCATACCTCAAAAAACTCAAATGTATATCATATGAGGGAGTTTCCCCTCTCAAAAATATAGGAAAGTTGTTAATCCATAACAAATTCTCTAACTATTAGAACATTTGTCACTTCCCATTAGGAAAGTCACATTGTTAGAAATATGAAATAGATTGAATAACCCAAGGAATTTTATAAGAGAAATTAAAATCTTCATAAACTAGAAAAATATAATCAATGCAAACCATAACTCTAAGAGATATGCAATGTTAGGATGACAGAAATGCATTAAGAGCTTCCAAGATTAAAAAAAAGAGTTAGGTAGTGAGTTTATATAGAACTAAGGAGAGGATGGAGGTGGCAAATCAACCAATAGGAATCAATCACCACTAACCACTAATATTAAATAAAGTGATGAAAAAGTAAATAATACACCATTTAAGGGTGGAGACACATCACTTTATCTCCTATTTATTAAATAATAAACTAACTTTATTATCCTAAGAAAGCTTAATAAAAGTATAGGAAAAACCTATAACTAAGGGAAAATCAATTAAACCACTAGGAAAATAAAAACCTAAACCAACACCCCCGCCCCCCTCCCCCCTAGCACATCTTAAGATGATATACACGATGATGGGTCCCAAAAATGAGGCCATGTTAGGTACCCATGTACATATCAAATTCCCCCTAAAGAAGAAGAACCCTCCCACAAATAGAGAGAGAACACCCCCTATAATAGAGAGTCAAGAAGAGAAGGACTAAGAAGCCCCCCAAAGAGGAGACCAATCACACCCCAATAAAATCTCAGAAATGAAGGAACTTCCTCTTAGTGAAGGGTTGGGTGAAGATGTCTATAGTTTGATCTAATGTCAGACAATACTTGAGATCAATGATTTTTTCATGAATAATCTCTCAAATGTAGTGCATTTGTATCTCAATATGTTTGGTCCAATGATGATTGACTAGATTGCAAGAGATCTGAATTGCACTTTGGTTGTCACAAAAAGATGATTGTGGGATTTTGAAAGGAAATGCCAAATTCAGTGAGAATGTTCTAAATCCAAATGGACTTAGTATTAGAATTAAGTGTTCCTTGATACTTAGCCTCTATAGATGAAAGATCAACAATAAATTGCTTCTTACTCGATCAATAAACTAGACTAGAACCAAGGGAGAAGCAATACACAAAAGTAGACTAGTGATCCTAAGAATTGCCTACCCAATCTTTAAATCTGTGTGTCCCACCAAGTCAAAATCCATGCCTACTACATAGTGAACCCATAACTATGAGTACCCTTGATGTAGTGAAGAATCCACTTAGTTGCTTTCTAGTGCAACTCATGTGGCTCCTACATAAATTGAGATACCATGCCTACATCATATAAAATGTCAAGTCTCATATGAGTTAGGTAGATGAGACTACCAACATGTTGTCAATACAAAGTTCCATCCACCAAGGGTGAAGAACACTTAGCCTCAAGTTTGAACCCTGATAGAAATGGAGTCGACATAGGCTTACAATTAATCAAGTGAAATCTGTGGAGCATATCAAGTGTGTACTTAAGTTGTTCAAGAGAGATACCTAAATAAGATTGGGTGATCTCAATCCCTAATAAGTAGTGCAATAATCCCAAATCTAACATAAAAAATTGATCACGGAGAGCGATTTTTACTACCCAAATGGTAGATGAGTGACTTCTTGTGATCAACAAGTCATCAACGTAGAGAACTAGAAAGGTGTGAGTATCATCTTGCTACAAAATATAGACATTAGAATCAAAATGACATCGAGTGAACCCAAAATTCAAAAGGAAGGAGTCCATCTTGGCATACCAAGCCTAAGGTACATGTTTAAGGTCATAGAGAGAATTTTGAAGGTGAAAAACAAGTGAAGGATCCTGAAAAAACCCTTGTGGTTGCTCCATGTATATCTCCTCCTAAATATCACTATGAAGAAAAATAATCTTCACATCCATCTGATGAACCTCCCATCTATGTGCTACAATAGTAGCAAGTACAAGTCGAATGGAATTTTTTTTGGTGACCAATGTAAAAGTATCAAAGTAGTCAATCATAGGAACTAGGGAGAATTCTTTGGAAACCAAGTGAGCCTTATGCTTGTCAACCAACCCATATTCTATAAATTTTGTTTAATAGATCCACTTGCATCAAACAATTTTCCTTCTCTTAGTAAGTGGGACAAGATTTCATGTGTGGTTCCTCTCCAAGAAATTGAACTCTTCTTGCATGGTTGCATCCCACTCAAGGACACTAGAAACTTCTTGAAAGGAATTTGGATTAGATGTTGTGGAAAGGAAGAGGTGTGGAGCATCCTAAAAGTGTGATTTTGTTCTTTTGTGATTTGAAGGATCCTGTACCCAATCCCCTACTAACTGCAATGTCTGATGAACCGAAAGAGGCCCTGTGATTGGAAAAGGTGGAGAATCAGGAGGAGAATTGTCAACCTTTGAAGGTGGGCTATGTGCAACCTTATGATAACTTTCATCATGTAAAGTAGAGGAAGAAGACTCCTCATCAAGATCGGAAGGATTATGATCCTCTAAATAATTATCATCATGATACAAGGACTCCAATCTGATGGTGGTTGGAGAAGTGGTAAGAGAATAACTAGAAGGGTTCTCCTTAAAAAGAACACAAATCTCAATGAACAATTCATGCGGGGTAGGTTAAATAAGCCTTTAGCCTTTGACATTATCTAGGTATCCAAAAAATATGCAAGGATTTCTCTACAGATCCATAGACTTGTATTTCTCTGCTGGAATGTGGGCCCATGCACTAAATCCAACCACTCGAAAGTGTTTAACTAAGGATTTTCGACTGGTTCAAACTTTAAAATGATTACCCCCTTCATAAATTTGTGAGGAACTCGGTTCTAGATATAACATGCACATTTGGTGGCTTCTGCCCAAAATGGTGGTGCCAAAGACTTGGAGTGAATCATACAATTGGTCATCTCTTTCAAGGACTGATTCTTTCATTCTGCAACTCCATTCTATTGAGGACTTTAGGGAGCTATATACTACAAATCAATTCCTTTTGTTGCATAATATTGCTCGAACTTGTGGTTGACATATTCCCCCCCATTATCCATATATAGAAATTTGATGGATTTCCTAACTATTTTGTTTCTTTAAAAAGCCTTGAATTCCAAGAATGAATCAAAGACTTTAGGCTTCTATTGAGAAAGTACACAAATGTGTACCTATAAAAGTCATCAATGAAGGTCAAAACATATCAAGCTCTACTAAAATATGGTTGTGTAAATTGACAAACCAAATCACTATGTACCAACTACAGAAGATGTGAGGCTCTCCAAGCTTTTCCTTTGTCAAATTTCTCTTCAAGATGCTTTCCAAAAAGATTTGTATAATTTCATTGATTGGCACTGTCAGACCATATTATGACTGCCCCCCTGAATAACTCTTGTAACTATTTCAATGTATAAGATCACTACCTTCTTCTCATGATGAATCAATTGAGTAGATACATGTCATTTATGGCAATGACCTATTAACTCACTATCATGAGTAATGTGTACTTGTTCAACTAATGACAAATGAGATGAATTTACATTCTTACCCCTCATAAAACACAAGAGGGAAGCATGTTGGGCTCAACCCTTGTGAGAGCCCATTTCATTCCACATGCTTTGATAAAATGAAACAAACCAGCAATAAAGACTTCACCTATTCTCGCACAATGAACAAACATGTTAGATAAAACATAGCATATGATAGATGTTTATGATAACCTTTTGTTCTCTTGGACATCTTTGATATGCAAACTATTTCAATGCTTTATGAGGATTAGGCTATATGTTTGTAGATGTTTGCATATGTAATGATTGGTGATCTCGAGCTCTAACAAGCTCTCTCTCACTCATGCAGGCAACCTTGGAGCAACAAGAAAACAACTTCTGGAGGCTGGACAAGCAGGAGGGTTGAAGCAGATGCATTTCAACACAACTGGGATTCGTCATTCAGACAATGACGGACCCCTTTTATTCCATATGCATTTTTTCCTTTATGTATCTATAAATGTATAGTCTATTTCCTTTATTGCATTAAAATAGTTAATCCCACGGCTTGTTTAGTACACCATACATTTATGATTATCAATAACATATAGTTTTTATGCAAACACCTTTTTGCAATCTTTCTATAGTGCACATTTGCATAATAAAATGCAATCAATTTGATAATTCTTTATGCACATATGAATGAAACTTTTAGCAGAAAATAATGTGAACCCTTTACCTTTTATCATCATGTAATCACTTAGCTCTACCTAAATGAGCTGGAAGCAAAATCAGGTAATAGTGATCAACTTATTTCTTCAAACATTTATGCTCATCATGACTAGGCGTTTTACAATAGACACATTTGACCTTCCCTTTCTTAGAATTATTATCATTTGAAGATGAGATCTCATAAGCTACTTTTGGGGTGGCTGATTTTTTGTTCTTCTTCTCTTTTCTATTCTTTAGTTTCTTATCCTTTTTACTACTTTTTCCATGTTTTTCTTTTATGCCATTATTTGCAACCAAGGCATGTGACTTAGAAGGCTTAAGAGTGCCCATCTAGATTAGCTTGTATTTCTCCCATGCGAGAGAAGTAGAAAAATCATCAAAAGATGGCATGGTGAATTTAGACCCAAATGCATCCTTAGAATTAGTCATTCATCTTTCTTCTCAATTCCACATTACTTTAACTATAGCCTTAGTGATTCCAATTTGGTAAATAAACCATGAATTGTGTTGAAGTTGCCTAGACTTAAGCTGGTTATTTTATTTTCTAATATATGACCCCTCATAGAATCTTGAGTTTTGTTGGTTAATAGATTTTTCCTTTAAATTATCAACTTAAAAATGACTCTATATTGCCCAAAGAAGGACTAATAAATCAACAATAGTTGGAGATATCACCATTACATTGGTGAACTTCCTCAGAATTTTAATTGAGGTACAACTTCCTCTTCTAATACAAATTTTGGATTTTCTTGAATATAAAGACATTGGGGTATGTTTTGGACTAGAAAGCAGGAATGAAAACTGACATCTATCCATAACCATGAAAAAACATGTGATAGAAATTGCTTTAAAACTAAAGAAAACTTTAATGTTGGGAATTGGATTGGCAAACAATCAATATTGTAGCTCACAAACTAGATTATTAAGAGCTTGTTGACTTGACATATTTGCAACTTAACATTCACTATAAATAAATGAATAAAATTCCATAGAACAACACATCCTCAAAGGGGAGGAATATTAAAATTTTCATCTAAGCTCACAGACTTATTCATAAATATTAGCCTTCTATTCACAAATCCATTACACATAGACAACAAACATTCACAACAAAATATCAAATTGCAAAATTAATCCTTTGATTATGATCGATTCTCACTCATGCATCATAGTGCAAGGGGGATCAAAATTTTGGAACCTTGAAATGTCAAAAGTATACATATTTAAAACAACACCTTAACCTAATGGTCTGAATTTCTTGAAAATAAAATTGATTCTTGAAAAGAATGGTAACTATTGCTTCATCGAATAAAGAGTTAGCCAAAAAGTTAGGTGATTCCTACCTAATTATGACAATATAGTCATTAATTACTATTTTGAGGGGTAGTTATAATTGCATCACCATTTCCAATTGATAGGACATAGCAAATGAACCGTCGCTTGTCGTGAGTAGGCCCCATGTGGTGCAGGAGCACCTACACCCTATTGGCAAAATGTGATCACTTGAAGGTGGATAGGAAGTGTCAAGGGGTAGTGTAGGATGTTTTTAGTTTATATATATTAAATAAGGTCTTTGAAGACAAAATTTGATGTAATAAGTTGGTGTTTGTGTCTTAGGAGTCTAGTTGTTAAAAGATTGCACAAAATGCAAATAATATTAAGTACAAAACAAAAGTTGTTAAAATGCAATATTAGAGAATATGAAGGGTTAAGGGAATTTAAATGGAAGTTGGGAACGTTGGGAAGGTAGTTTGGGTTTGAAATTTGTATTTAAATCCTTCAATGGCTCGAGCAAAGTTTGGTTGAGAATTGTTTTCGAAGTTTCATATCAATAACAACGTCCACATTCTGCAAATTGGCTTTGTTTTCTATTTTTCTGCACTTTGTCTCTTCTATACCGTCCATACAGGTCCACCAATGATCTAAATTATGTTGAATGGTGTATATTAATGAATTATCTTTCATTTGAACTCCTTTTGAGAGTCTAACTCCAAATTTTGTGAAAGATTTCTTTGTTTTTCTGGAACTGCCTATGTTAGGGCAACAAAGGCTTTGTTTGGAATTTAATCATGCACTGAAGCCTTCCACCTACTGTTATGGATTTTTCTCAGTGGGAAGTAATTTTACCATGGTAGGTTATATGTCTACATCCTTTAGATGAAAAGAGAAATCAATTTGTGTGGATGGGAACAATGCCCTAGGGTTGTGTTATTTTTCCATGTGAATCTGTGGTGTCAATGAAGGTTTATGTTGAAACAGTGAAGGAAATGTTAGTGTGATGTGTTTGTGAGTTTGTGCAGGGTCTAATTAAAGTGTTGGATTCATTATTTGAATGAGATAAGCTGGGTATAAGTATTTTCTATAAAACCCTTGGTATTTGCATTGAGAATGAGGGTTTGTGAGATCAGTGGTATGGGAACGCTGAAGTGGCAAAAAAATTGGATATTTTGATGTTTTAACACATGAATAAATACTGTTTGATGTGTTTTTGTGAAGGGAAGATGTTTGAGAGGGAGTTCCTTTGTTAAATTGGGCTAATCTAGTCGCCTTTTGAGTAGGGAAGTCTGTTGAAACTTGGTGATGGGCCTAAGAAACCTTGTGTGATTTGTTGGTATATTGTGTTTGGGTCTGTGAGGATGCTAAATTGATATTTTGTTGTCATTTGTATGACTTTCTCTATAAGATATCTCCATTTGATGATTTTTGAAGGCTAGGAGTCTATTGGTGGGGGTTTGAGTCAAATTGTGTGTCTTATGTTCAAGGGAAGATCCCTTTGTTTGAGACCTATCAAATTGTGTTGGATTGAGGGTTCTACCACCTTATATTGCATCAAAGTGGTATCAAAGCTTCAGGAACAAGATCTTTTGTTGGTGATTGGTTTGATTTTTGCAGGTTTGAAGAAGAAGGTGAAGAATCAAGGTTGAAAGGATGCCTCCAAAAGGTGTTGGTGCTACTAGGGAGTTGCAAGATCTGAAAGAGAAACATGTGAAGCTTCTAGAATCTCATAATATAGTTTTGGAAAGGCTTGCTGCCTTGGAGACAAGGAAAAGGAGAGAAGTGAATGGAGAAAGTGAAACAAAAGAGGAGGATGATGACTATGAAAATGTTGAAGAAGAACTAGACCCTAAAGATCATAGAATGGTGAAGATGCTCAAAGCAGTGAAAGGTGAATCAATAAAGGTAAAAGTTGATCTTCTTGTTTATGGTGGTAATTTAAATGAAGAGGAATTACTTGATTGGATTGTTGCTATGGATAATTACTTTGAAAGTGAGGATATTTTAGAAGAACAAATGGTAAAGGTGGCAAAAAAAAAGCTAAAAGGACATGCTCTTCTATGGTGGGACTATGAACAAGCAAAAAGGAGAAAACAAGGAAAACCAAGGATCACTTCATGGGACAAGATGGTACAAAAATTGAAAGGTAAGTTTCTTCCAAAGGACTATGAGGTTCAGTTATATAAAAAGTTGCAAGGATTGAAACAAAAAGAACTAGATGTTAAAGCCTACACTGATGAATTTTACAAATTAAGCATAAGATCTAGAAGGGATGAAGATGAGGCTGAAAAGGTGGCTAGATATCTAGGTGGTCTGAGATTTAATATACAAGATGAAATTGTTGTTGCTAACCCCAAAAATGTGGAAGAATGTTTTCAAGTAGCAATTAGGGTGGAGGAGAAAATTAAGAGGAGACAAGATAAATCAACGAGAGGAAGAGGTGGTACTAGTGCAAGAGGAAGAGGAGTAATTTCTACACCAAAGCAACCATTGGAAGAACAAGAAGGAGAAAATAAAGGTAAGCAACAAGATGTTGATACTAGAGGTGGTTTGAGAGGTAGAGGAAAGTTTAGTGGTGGAAGAGATTCTAATGTTTTTGTAGAGAGATGTTATACTTGCAATGAATTTGGTCATTCTGCATGGAAGTGTCCTGAGAGGGTTGGTAGTTCATCAAGTGGTGAAAAGAGAATTGATAGGAGAGCACAATTGGTTCAGGAAGAGGAGTGTGAAAGCAATCATTCTACAAGTAGGAGGGTTGATCCTAAAATAGGGGAAATGCTGATGATGAGAAAGATAGTGTTGAAGGCAGCAAAAGAGGTAGAACCATTGCAAAGAAGGAGCCTCTTCAAGACTACTTGTAAATGCAAGAACAAGGTATGTAGAGTTGTCATTGATTCTGACTCAATTGAAAACATGGTGTCTAGTGAGATGGTGAGTAAGTTGAATTTGAAAAAAAATCCTCTTGAATTTCCTTATAAAGTGTCATGGTTAAGTGATGAACAATCTTTGTTAGTGAATGAAAGATTAGTTGTTGATTTCTAGATTGGGGGTTATAGTGATAGTGTTGTTTGTGATATCCTTCCAATGGATTGTTGTCACCTACTCTTAGGTAGACCCTGGCAATATGATAGGAGAGCCTTGTATGAT
>VDFB02052336.1:0-50597 GCA_007258455.2 Sequoia sempervirens
AAGACCCGATTACAAGTTCGCGTGTGAAGTGCTCTTTCAAAAATGACTTGTATTTGCTCTTGAAAGATCCGACCCACTTAAGCTAGTGACTCAAGTCACTTGTAAAGGCATTCAAAAAGCCTGATTTCAAGCTTATAGTTTGAGTTTTTGCTGAAGCACATACTCTTGTCTTCAAAACCTGATTTTTGACTTGGTCTTGGTCATTCTTCTCCTCTTGGCGTGTTTTCTCTCCTCTTCTTCCCTTTGTTTCTGCATTTCTTGAGGAGAGGATTAAATACTCAGCTGATTGTGTTTGGAAAGGAGTCTTTGTCCCACTTTGTCTATAAGTGCTGGTTACAAATCAAGGGTTCTTATTTTATTTCTTCAGCTGTGCATTTTTGCTCTTCAAAAGTACATTTTTGTCTTTGTCTTTGTTTTATTTTCTGTTTTCTCTTTCTTGGTTTCTTCTTGGTCACAAGTTCATGGTGCATTTTTGAAATGCATTGAGGGATAAAAATTTTCATCATTTGCATGCTTGCAATCGGGTCTCCAAGACCCGATTGCAAGTACACATTGTCAAAAAATACATTTCACTTGCAATCGGGTTCTCAAGACCTGATTACAAGTTGAACTTGCAAATGGCCTCTCCAGATCCGATTTTCCTCTCATCGTTGTCCAAAGCATATTCGCCAAGCATCTTCGTGTCATGACGAATGTTATAAGTTCAAAACCCAAGCAAGTCTTGGTGGGATTGCTAGTTTCTAAGATTTTGGTATCATGGAATCACCCATAGTTGTTGAAGATGTTCTTACTCTTCTGAATTTTCATCACAGTGTTTCAGATTCTTGTTCAATGACAAAAGAGCCAGTATCACCTCTAAACAAGAAGATGAAGGCTAAATATGATGAATATTTGAATGAGATTGCCCCCTCCCAGGTGGTTTCTCTCATTGATGAGATTAGAAACATGGAGATCGGGCATGTTGATATGTCTGAGTTCCTAAAAAGAACGAAGGACCCACCGACTCATGGGATGTAGTTGCTTCTAAGAAGTCATATTCATTTAGTCTCTTCATTCCCAGTGGCTGCCTTAGAACTAGAATTTGTGCTTGCATGTGCTTCTCATTTTGATGAAGAAACAAAGACAAGCTAGGAATGAAATAGAATAAAAAGTGTCTCATGATACTTTATCTTTATTTTATGTATTTTGTTTTCGACAAGTTACATGTAAAAACAAATTTTGTAATTGCAAGTGTTTCTTTCACTTGTATTTTTGTAAAATGTAATTACATGTAATTACATTACAAGTCAAATTACAATAGGACTTGTAATGTTGAATAAGTCAACTGTAGTTAGTTAGTGGTTGAGAGAATTTCTCAAGTTAGTTGGGATCCTCCCACCTTTTTCTCAAGGCTTCTCTCCTATAAATACTTGAGGGGGTCTATTGTAATATTTATCTTTTTGGCAAGCAAGAAAATTTTGCAAAATTTTGTACTCATAAAGAATTTGAGCTTTATAGTTATAAGTTGTTATTTTATCAAAGAGTTGGAAATTTCAGACTTTGTGTTGAAGTCCTACTTTGCATCCATTTTGTTTTTATGTCATTTTGGAGCATTACTTTGTGATTATTTGGAGATTGTGGAAAATTTCTAAAGAGAGTTTCACTTGAAATATCTGCAGACTTTGTGCTGTGAATGTTGAAGGTTGAATTCATAGTTTGAATTTAGAAATTGAGAAGAATTGCGAGTCTTTGTGCTCGCAGACTTTGTGTTGTCTTATGTTGTATATTGTCATTAGGTAATCATTCTAAAAGGGTAGATAGGATTTCAGATCTTCAAGACTTTGTGCTTGGTGATTGCTTTCCCGTCCTAGAAGAGGTGACAAAAGTCTTTGTGCTTTTAGGAATCTTCATTTCCTCTCTCTCAATTTCATTTCAAGGCTGCTGTGATAAGTTTTCTTAAAGTTTGTTGTTACTTTTTTGTGAAGAGAAAAGAATATAATCCTTCCTGAAAGAAGAGGAAATATTGCTATCCTACTCATATTAGTTAAAATCAGTTAAAGGGGGAGCCTTCCCTTAATTAGGGGAGTTTTATCTCATGTACTGTGGCTGTTTGTATGCTTTCCCAAGTATACAAAATTTTCAACCAACAGATTCAACATAGATTTTCTTATACTCAAGGGGTTAATATGTATCTTGTAGTCATATAAGAATCTATTACCCCAATACCCAATACCATTCTAGAGTTATATCGCATGTCTTATTATTCCATTAAGCAAGGAATATAAAATGACGTGAAAGGAATTTAACAGCTCTAATAGAATTTCCCAAATGATCACATAATTACATACATAATATCTTCTCAATACTTACAAGTATCTAGAACCTCATTGGAACATACCAAGCCTCAATAAGGCCATTCAAACATTATTTAACTATGAGAAACATAATGTAGTGGTTATATACTTGATCTAAACAAGGTCAATATGTAAGTTGACTCTAGATGGTTGGCAACACTATAATCATGGGACCATCTCATGAAAATATAAATCCAATAATAATACTAATAATACTCGATCTCCCAATTTAGTTTACTTGTGGTGTCACCACATATCCTTATAATAGTCCTATTCACAAATTGGATAATTATTCACGTACTTCCCATTAAACTAAACTTGACCTTAATGATCATCAATAGGGTATCAAGAAATGGTACGTAAGATCTATCTAATAACTCACTCTCGACAACATTTTCAAATTAAAAGATAGTTTCCTTCCAATTGGTATACACTTTATACTGTGTTTCACTGCATCTATAATATTCCTCTTTCATCCATATATGTTATGTCATAGTTCTCATATTTAAGGGGTTGAAAGTCTTCATATAGTTGTATTAAACATTTATCCTCAAATCCAAGGTGGGTCACCGAGAATAACAATTTGCAACATTAAATTTGTGTTTAGTACCATGTGCTTCTAGTGCCACTAACAAGTCATCATTTCTTAAATTATTATGCAACCATAATCCAATACTTAGATTAGGTAATCACGTTCCTAGTTCATAATATATAAAGAGGTTTATATAGCTATGTTTTTAACCCACCCCATTCCATGTAAAACATTAAGGTAAGGATACACACCATCTTCCCTTCTTTTTTGTAAAAAGTTCAAGCCTTTGGAAAATGAAATAATTTAATCTTGAAGAATTATTTGGTAATATAAAGGTGGTTTAGTTTAGGTACCTAGAATATCCCTAAATTCTTATGTCTATTAATAAATTTCAGTCGATAACCATCAAGGCCACACTTGTTGTTACTAAGATGATAGGGTTTCAACTCCATGTAGCCAAATCATATCTTATCTATATCCATACACTTGGACAATAATATTCTCCCATGTTCATAATCTAATAAACTTAATATCTTGTTCAATAATATTTATTCATTAATTATAAACCCTACCATTTATTGGAGTCCTTCCTTATCTTTAAACATGTGGAATACAAAATAAAGGTATAACTGCTAAAATTCATGTATCCAAGATGATAGTGAGGTTGTCAAGTTTATACCTTGGCCATGATCCTGATAGAGTGTATAAATTTACAAGCTTTATGTGATAATTTATTAACATTCTCAGTTTAAAGTGCAAGACATGATTTAGAGTTCTCGAAGGATGCATAATCAATCGCTCATTTTCTAAATTCTTACACTAGTAATAAAGAACCCAAAATAAGCATGAACATTGAACTTGAATTACAACCAAATGTAAAATGCTATATTTGTCTCCTCGTAAATTTTTAATCATTATGAACCTAAGTGGCATATTATTGCTTCGTCATTTTATGATAACTATAGCTACCAGAACCACTTTAACTTTTCCACAATCCAGATTTTTATAATTGACTTGGGTTTATTAGACCTGTCACTTAGATATAGGGATGGAGATCAAAAGTGTAACATTTTAGTGAGAAACATTAAATAGCAAGCATCAAGAGGATATGAAATATAAAAAGAAAGTAATAACTCATCTATAACTGATGCATGATTGCCTCTGCCCCTGTTGGTGAATCCAAGTTCTTAATCACCCTCACATTTTTCCCTCTCTTCTTTTTCCCCACGCGATTCTATTGTTGTCCTCTGTTTGTTGTGTTTTGAGAGTTTTTCTCCACAGATAACCTGGCGTTCGCCCCTCTTTCCTCCATATTTCCTACTTAATCTAAGCCCAACAAAGTCGATTTAAGGTGGTCATGGGTGGAAGATTTCCAGCACGCTCAGTTTTTCCATTCGACCTGCAGTTGGACAACCCCTGTTTCTCACATCTTGAGGATTATATGCACCTCAATTTTCTTGAAATCCCATCTTTGAGGGTTTCAAATTTCCCTATACGCGTCATCTTCCATTCCACACATTTCAATTACTCCTATCCACATCCTTTCTCTGACAGTTCCATTTCCTCCCATCGTGAATCTCCTCTATGGAAAATAAACTTCTATCTATTGAGATTTGTTGGGCATCCATAATCCTGCTCCAAAGCTTCTCATTCTGGCTCAGGCAAGGAGAGCAATTGAATTCTTTGTGCTCACATTCTCTCTTTTCTCCCCAAACAAAACCCATCCTCTCTCTTCATCGTCGGTTTCTCCTCCATTTTATCTTCTCCTATTGCTCGATCCATGACCCATGATTTTTTTGCTTGAGGGTGAGGGCTGCCATGCTCATTTAATGGTGTGAAAGCTCCTTTTGTTTCAGGGGCGCCATCTTCTGCACACCCACACCATGCCCATTAAATTTGGGTTGTTCCCCCCCATTGAAAGAGGGATAGATGGCTCATTAAATGATGCCTTAACTTTCGTTGGTTGTCAATGGAAATTTCACAACCTTAATAAATTTTTCCATAATTCATTTTGCTGACCATGTAATATCCAAGTGGAAAGGTCCCTCGTTGATAGGGATGTGACAGATGCCAATTCAACTCTCCTTATACCAACTATAATGTAGACTAAGATTACAATGCAACTTGCTGCCTTGAGACAGCGACTAGGACTGAGGTAAACTGAAATGAATTTGCAATGATTACAATATGCTTGTTGTATGAGATAGCGATCTAACTCTTATTATAATGCAAGGTATTTACTAAATAAGTATGCCAATGACTGATTTCTTATTACAAACTTGCTCATACAGAAGCTCTAATGGCTGCCAATAATTTTCAGACTTAGTTTGTAGAATTACAATGCAAATATATGTGTAAACATCAAAAGGAACCTGATTCTGAGGCTGTAAATGAACAGCAGATGAGAAGATAGCAACCTCTGATTTTTCCTTGCATTTATTGTGGCTTCCTTGATGAAATTGCCCCTCTCTAGCAAAGCCGCCCCTGCCCTTTCCTGACAACTTTTCGTATAAATAAATGCAGCAGTATTGGCCTCCAAAATTGTTATAGAAATGATTGCCAACTCGAAAGGAGACAATCCCTCCAATACCCACAAAATGTAGGTAGACATGTATGAAAAATGTGGTAGCATAGACAAGGCAGTGAATTGTTTGATAAAATGCTTTGGTAGACATGTATGAAAAATGTGGTAGCATAGACAAGGAAATGAACTGTTTAAAAAAATGCCTCAAAGAAATGTGGTCTCATGGTGATGGAATGCCATGACAAGCAAATTGCTATGGATTTTCATGGCATTCCATCACCATGAGACCACATTTCTTTGAGGAAAATTTTCAGCCAGTTCACTACCTTGTCTATGCTATTGCTTACTATTATGCTTTGATAGATTTTTTCCAAGCATCCATAGCTTTTTTGAAATCACTTGTTTTAGGCTTTTAGCCATAGCAGCAAGGCAGTGAACTGTTTGATAAAATGCTTTGGTAGACATTTATGAAAAATGTGGTAGCATAGACAAGGCAGTGAACTTTTGAAAAAATGCCTCAAAGAAATTGTTGGGTGAAAATTATGTAATCAGCTTTTCAATAGATTACACAACTTGGACTTCAGCCATAGCTATGTGAGATGTAAATCTCTCCTCTCGGAAAGGGGAGGCGCCCTTCTTACTGCTGATAGAAGCGATAGTAAAACAAACAAGTAATCACAAAACGTACACAAAACTTACGAAGTGGGGGGGGTGTGTTACATTCATCCTTCTCTCTTTTTTCAGAGAAGATGTTTACAATGCTTCACTGTTGGAAGTTCACAATTCTTAACAACTTGAAACGAACAACTAGCAGTAATACCAATACCTCTATCTTGTCAAAGCAAAGCGTAGAGATACCAGAAGTAATTAACAATAAACAGATAAAGTAAAAGGAAAAGCTCACGAAGGCACAAAGTCGTTCCATAGCTTTATCAATGTTGGATCTATGGAAATGTATTGTTTGTCACGTTAGAAGCACAAAGTCTTCTTAGACGCAGCAATTCCTCGAACAGCATGAACAATTACAAGCGCAAAGTCTTGTAGATCACTCAACAATAGTATCAAAGAGCATGAACGATTACAAGCACAAAGTCTTGTAGATCATTCAACCGAAAGATAAACAAAAACACAAATGCAGATCTAAATAATAGATGCAACACAAAGTTTACATAAATCACTTAGAGTCCTTCAAATTTCATCACCTAATTACCACCAATGAGATCAATTCATAAAAGTATCGAATCCAATGAAAAGTTTGGCTTGCAATCCTCTTCTTTATTGATCAAATTCCATTCACAAAGCATGAACGCAAAGTTTCACAAATTTGCTTCAAAAAGGGCAGCACTTCGTTGCAAAATACTAAAGGATCCATTTACAATGGAAATCCCTCACATTATATAGAAAGAGGGATGAGCAAAAATAGGAAACTGATTGAGGAAATTAAGGAAAGTTAGGTGAGCGATTTTAGGAGATCTCACCTAACTTTGACCAAAGTCAAAGTGTAATTTGTTTTCAAAATATTACATCTTCGAGCTTGGTGTAATTACAATTTACAAAAAGACATTCGAAAATGTCAAGAAATATTTACAAGATGCATAAAGGGATGCACCGGAAATGTCTAACACTGGAGAATAGGAGGCTGCTTCATGTTTCTTTGCCTTGGGCGCGGAAGTCTTCATATTTCCTCCTAGTCTCCTGCACAAATTTCTCATCTGACCAACGGTGTAATCCACAATGGTGTGAATTCTCGTGATCGATCTCATGGCAGATGAGTGAACCTTCTTTGCACTGGCCAAGATGCGCTTTCAGGTTATCCAATGAGCCTTGTATCACAATGATGTTCGCTGAAGCTTCAAAAGTCTGAACTGTCAATCAATTTCATGATGGTTTCTTTGAAGATCTAAGATATTTCTGTGGTCGGTAGGAAGATACGATTCTCCTCAAGGAGTTGACCCGGCAACTCTTTGATACCTTTTTCAAGAATAGCGCCGATGCCTTCGACATCTTCCCGGCCTTGGTGGAGATCTTCCGTAAGAGATTGAATTACTTGAATTTTATGTTTCAAGGATTCTCTTTACCTCAACGTAACTTTTGTTAGAATTACTCCCAACTCCACCAACTTAATGAGCTTTTACCGCCATTCCCACCATGACAATGTGCATTTTTCCATGTCTCAGGTTTTGGAAAGTACACTTTTTCTTTTACAGTTTCCTCGTGGTGAGCTTTACAACAAGGTAGTTTTTTCGCTCAGAACTATTAACTGAGATCCGCGGTTCAATGATCTTTTCTAACAAAATCATACAACACTTTGAGGCTAACTTCTCAGCCTTTCTTGATAGTCAATTCAATACCTACTCAATCGGCTGGTTTTGCATTACTTGAGAACCTCGCAAGTCTCTTTACAAATACAGCATAATGTTCTCACTGCTTTGTACATATTATGAAGCTTGCTCTACTTTATCCAGCCTTCCAGCCAAGATATCCAAAGTGACTTGCGCATCGGCTTTTGCACTTTCATTGGTAACCTTGCCAAGCTAGACCTTTGTCACCGTGTAGTCTTCCATATTGACATCACCTTCTTC
Source organism: Sequoia sempervirens (assembly GCA_007258455.2). Taxonomy (NCBI): domain Eukaryota; kingdom Viridiplantae; phylum Streptophyta; class Pinopsida; order Cupressales; family Cupressaceae; genus Sequoia; species Sequoia sempervirens. The sequence continues at coordinate 7,972 of VDFB02052336.1, forward strand.
ATGTGGTGGTATGCCAATTTCCGCATACTTGTGGCCAGACTTATCAACATTCAGCCTTGAGTATACCTTTTCCTTTTTCTTCCCTTTAGCTTTTGGAAGGACTATCTCTTCGAGGTCGAGCTCCTCCGGAGAAATCATTTGCTTTTTACGCTTCGACACTTGAGATATTAGCCAAGGGGGAAGGAAGGAAGTGTGAGCTTTTGGATTCACTGTCCATTTAGCCGTCATTGCTACTTCTAAAGTTATTGTCACGTCTAAAGTTACCATGGGTATCGCGACAATAGGAGAAGTGTTTGTCATCATTGCTCCTGTAGTTGGCACATTGAGCTGATCACGCATTGACTCATTCATGAAACGATTGAATTCATTTTCAAAAGTGATATCATACGTTGGCAAAGACAGGCTAGGAATGGACGATGGAGGGCTCGACAGTATATCAACCGTATGGATGCTTGTCACTAAGGGAGTATCAAGCGAGGTTGATGCTGCAGGGATAGTGGATATCTCGACTGTAGGAATGCATGTGGTAGGAATAGGTGACGAGGGAACAAGAGGTGGAGGAGTTCTTGAATTTGGAGGGGTATGAGGAACATTGGAAGTCACAGCGCATGATCGCTTCGAATTTCCTCAACTACATTCTCGGAGCAGAAGTAGTTCTTCTTGATCATGCCCGTGTTCCCTGCTGATCACCTCTTGTCTCCTCGATTCGCGTATTCATACATCCAATCATGAAAAGTGGATGATTTAGGCAAGCCTTTCACTCTGCTTAGAAATGTGATCATATCTTTGATGTCATCCTTGAAATCACTTCGCAGGAGTCCTTTCGGCCATCTGGAAATAGATGATCTAGGCTTCTTTAACCATTGAGTGTTTATTAAGTGTTTAGCTTTATTGGGATCAGTGTCAAAGACCTCTTGTGCTTTTGATATAGAAATATCAATGTATTTCTCCATATGAGGAACCTTGAAAACAATGTCAAAGAAATCAGGGTCGAGTCTCAGAATCTCGTGCCCGGAAGAATTGATCACACTTCTACTTTCTCTGATGTAGTGAGACGCCATCTGAAGAACAAATTTTGTATTATGTGCAGCTGTAGGGAACATTGCCACCAAATGAAGATTATTGTGTATGATTGCTCTCATTGGATCAGGAAGAGGCTTCATCTCTATTTGCTTCGCAAAGTCAACCAAGTCTTGATGACCAACCTCCGTGTCTTTTATTTCTTCCACCTTGGAGGACACTACGGTCGGCGGATAGACACCTTGATATTTGTACTTCATTTTACCTTTTGCTTTCGAAGAAGATGGAGGTTTACTGGCAGTCATCAGAAACAACTGGAACTTTGATCACTTTGACTTGAAAATCTTTGAAAAGAGACTGCAAGGTGTTGAGCCGTAACAAACATTAATCGTTAGGAAACATGGGAATGCGTGAAATGAGCAACGATGATGGGAAAGCATGGAGTGGATGACATGGAACACAAAACGATGCACAAAACGGAAAGAACAAGGCTCAGGAGTGAAATGGTCAAAAAATGAAACTCATATGGAAAAGATTGTAGAAAATTGGAAAAAGTGTAAGGGCGCCAAAATTCAGCGCCCTTACATTTTGGAAATGGTATTTTTGATGCAAGAGCGCTAAATTTTAGCGCTCTTACATCTCTTAGAGTTAGAATTTATTTTGACATATTCAGCATGTCAGGGCGCTAAAATTAAGCACTTCTGCATCTTTGGCACATTTTGACAAAACAAATGTAGAGATGTATGGAAACGGCACTTGGGGTTGGCAAAGTATTTTGTAACATGGAAAGCTGTGAAGACAGTTTTTGTTTTCCTTTGGATAGAGCTGCAATTCATCACCATTTGTAAAAACGTTCAAGAGATTTCTCAAAGAAACCCTCTTTCAAAACAAGAGATTTCTCAAAGTGATTGTGTAAAGACGTGTTTGCAAGGTGACAAAGAAGGAAGCCAACTTAAAAAATGTTGGAGAGAAAAGCAAGAAGAATGCGTTGAAAACAAAACGAAAAAGTTCCTTTGCTCGAGGGTAATGTTGTGGACCTTTTTCACACATCGCCTATCTGCATGGACCCCTAAATTTTGCTTCGCTCCGGTCTTTTGGTTTGGCTTTTCTTCTCTCTCTCTCTTGCTCGCTCTCTTTTCCATGTCCGCTCTCGGGTTGCGCCTCCGCCGCGAGTTTAAGTGCGAAACCCACCAAGTCCAAAATTAGGTTTCAACTGGCTTCGGTCGTACCCAAGGTCGCAAGTGAGTAAATTGAAAATTGAACTTCAACTTGTTGTCGCTAGGTATCTAGTAGGCTTCCTACCAATTTTCATCGATTCCAAGGTAATTTACTATTTTAGTAAGTGTGAAATTCGTGGCAATTGTCACATTTTGAGATTCGACAGCCACAATCAGATTCGGGGAGCATATCAGGTTACTTGCATGCAAAATTTGAGCAAAAACCGACAACTTACTATTTTTAGCAGTCCAGCTTCTGGGACCAATTCCAGGGTGCAGATGCAGAGTTTTTCTTTGCATGTCTGCATATTCCTTCTGGGTTTTTCGAGACCTTCGCGATGATGTAACATGCAAAACGAGACGATCACTTTCGTAATTCATTCTTCGAGGCTATTTTAGGGTTTGTATGTCGGTTTCTTTTGCATGTCGGGTGATTCCTGGTGGGTTTTTTGAGACCTACGCGATGGTGTGACATGCAAACGGAGATACTCACTCAGTAAGGAACTTGCTATTTTTAGCAGGTATTTCCCGGCAGCCGCCTCCCAGCAGTTCAAAATTACAAGCTGATCGCAGTGCCACAGAAACGAAGAGAAACAGAGTTCATTTGATGCGCATGCAGAGAAAATTGGGGTTTCCAACTTCGGAGCCTAAAAATAGGCGTAAAAAGTCAAAATTCTCGAAAACCGATGTAAACCATCGCGATCAGCATCCATCAGGCTATCTGCTGGTGAAATTTCAAGTCAGACGGAGCACTTACTATTTATAGTAAGTCAATTTGGAAACTGGCTAAAAATAGTAAATTGAGTGCATGCGCCGGTGTCAGCCAGCAGGTCACGTGGTGAGGAGCGCCTCATTCAAATTTCAACTCGATCAGAGCATGGGAGCTATCAGAAACATGAGGTTACTATTTATAGTAAACCACCTCAGAAACATGCTATAAATAGCAGGGTAACTAAAATGGCAGTGCCGACAGGTTGATAAGGTTATGAGGATGCAGTGCGCGAAATTTCAAGTCATTCCGAGCTTCAGAAGTGCAAAATCAAGAAGACTTACTATAAATAGCAGGGCACGTAAGCTGGCGAAAAACGAGAAAATTTGTCTAAGTCTGAAACTTCATCCAGCAGGCATAAGGAAATGCGCCCAGCTAGCAAGGAGGCATAAAAAAATTCTAAGTAGGGCGTTCATCCTGCTCAGGGGTCCAAATGCGCCCAAGGCACCGGAAGTCAAAGAAAGTCAACAATCTTCGTCCTGCTCAGGGGTCCAAATGCGCCCAAAAGAAGAAGGAAAGCTCTAAAAAGTTGAAAAGTTTTCTAAGTATGAGAAATCCGCCACCACCCTCTAAATGCGCCCAAGATGCAAGCTTATCCTTCACAGGGGGTGAAATGCGCCCAAAGTTGTAGGTGGTCAAAGCAAAGTCAACACTCAAATCCGCCTCACCCTCCTAAATGCGCCCATCCTTCTCATGTATCAAAATGCGCCTAAGTTGCAGAGGGTCAAGGAAAGTCAAACATTTTCATCCTTCCCCCTAGGCAAAATGCGCCCAAATAGGGCCATGTGAAGACAAAAAAATAGAAGGTGAAGAGTCACCCAAGGACGTTGGAGAAGGTTATCCACCAGCTACATGAAAATGCGCCCAATTTGAAAGAAGAGTCAACAAGTCAACACGTTTATCCTTCTCATGCATGGAAATGCGCCCAAGGCAAGGAGGGAGTCAAACAGGTCAAACGTTTTTATCCTCCTCACCCTCTAAAATGCGCCCAAACTTGTGCATGTCAAGACAAAAGGGGTGGAGTTGAAAGGTCGTCCAGTGGATAGGCTCAAATGCGCCCATGTTTGGATGGTAAAAGGTAACTGAGGGTGGTAATTGAGGTAAAATTTTTACCAAGGCGTGGTAAACTCAAGATAAAAGCTAGACGTTATCCTCCATCATGTGTAGAATGCGCCCAAGGTGGTGGGCCTTAGAGAAATTTTGCTAGGCATGTGTGTTGGGAGCCTAAAAGTATTAAAAATTTTCCTAGGCGTGATTTTTCCTTAGGTGTGCTAGGCGCCTCAAGTGGAAATAAAATATTTTCTAAGTGTTGGAGAAGTTGCCTAGGTGTTGAGTTCTTAAATAAATATTTTCAAGTGTGAAGTGTGAAGTGAGCAATGACAGTGTGCTAGGCATGGATAGAATTTTGCCAAGTAAAGTTGAAATTTCCCAGCACCGGCAAGTGAGCAAATAAAATTTTATAAGGAAAATTCTCAACGTGAAATAATTTAAATATTTTCTAAGGCAAAATATTTTCTTCTTAGAAAATACGCCTGGAGCCTCAGGGTGATGAAATTTTCCGAAGCACGAGCAATGTTCTCAGTGATGAAGTCAGGAATGCAGGATGAATTCAAATTTTCCGAATTGGAGCAACACAGAGTGATCACAGGCGAAGAATGGATTTTAATTTGATAAAATAATATTTTTCTAAGGTTCAAAATTGAAAAATTAAATGAACCCGTTCGTTGGGTACCCATGAATTCGAGGTGTTCTGAAGAAAATTTTCTTCTGGGTACTGAATATTTGCAATGATAAATGGATTTCCTAGTCTTCCGAACTTCGCCGACACTTTTTCAGTGAAGAATTTAATCAGTGCTCAAATTGTGAATTTTCCTAAGGGAAAATTTAAAATTTTCTAAGGCAAATTTGAATAAAATATGCTGTCAAGATGAATTTTCTTCGAATGATGAATCTGAGGTCAGTTGCTTAGATAATTTTGATCAAATTCTTCAAGGATGGATTTTTCAGAGCAGAAGAGAGTTAAAATTCAAATTCCAGTAACAGAGCTCCGGCTGGTGAGTAAAAAAATGATGAATTTAAATTAAATTTTTCGAAAAGGAATTCAAAGATGCCAGTCAAAGTCAAGTTTCTAGAAGAATAATATTCCCGACGACTGGAGACAAGTGTCAGAAACACCAGAGAGGGAAAATTCGAATTCTTGAAGTGGAGTAGTGGAGTTTAATTGCACTGGCTAAAATTAACTTCTTCTAGAATTCGAATTTTAGCTATAAAATGGAGAAGTTTTTCACTTGTTTTCACAGCTAAGGAAGGCGAATTTGCTCTAAGTAAGGCATTGTAGTGAAGAGTTCAAAGTTTTTGCTGATATTGCTGAGACTAGTTGAGGGAGACGCCTTGAGAAAGTGTCATTGCTGAAGTCAAGAAAGGACGCACTTGCAAGTTGCTGAGTATCCAAATCTGCATTTGAAGAGGTACGCCTTAAGTTGCTTGTGCTGAGAGTTGAAGGAAGGACGTCAAGTAAGTTGCTGAGAAGTACGCCCTTGCTGGTCAAAAGAAGTTTTTGCTGAAGTCCAGAGTTGCTTGTGCTGGAGGTACGACTTTGCTAGTTTAGTTCATTGCTGGAGTTAAAGTTGCCAGTAAGGACGCCTTGAAGTGGAGTGAAATTAGTTTTCGAAGTTTGCTGATTGCTGATTGCTGATACAAAGTTACGAAGTTCAAATTGCTGATTGGGATAGTGAAGTGAAGCCATCAAAGTCTACTTAGAAATCTGTTCTAAGTATTGAAATTCAAGAGAGAAGCTGAGGTTTGCAAACACGAGAGTTATTGCAGCTTCTAAAGTCGACTGCAGCCCCTATACAATGCCTTATTTTATTAAATTAAATTGCTAATGAATGTTGTTGTTTGCAGATGGCTGAAGCGAGGACAACTGGAAAGGACAATGGCGCCTCCAGACAAGCTGTGATCAAGAAGCTGAGCAAAATATTCATGCCAGAGTCGAAGTTTATTTCAAAGCTGGGCAAGTTGACAGACACTAACCTGGGCTTCGTCAACCTAGAAACCTTCAAGAACAGGATGTTTGGAATTGGAAGTCATCAGGCTTCAGTCACTTCGCACAACATCGTCCGAAGTGGACTATATGCAGCTGCTGGTTTCCCGCCAGCCATACAGTGTTCGGAGCTGATAATGGAATGTGCTAATTGCTACGAGAAGGAACACCGGTCGATCATGTCACCTGATGGCCAAGTGCTTTCCAATCTTACTCCGGCAGCCATTGGTGAAGCTTTCGGGATCCCGGTGCATAGGAATATGATCTACAAGTCCAGAGAACGGGCTGAGCGGATGTATGCTTCTACTTTTGAGCGATGCATGGATACAATTAATACCCACTGGATGAGCACTCCCAAGCCTTCTCGAACGAAGTTGCCCAAGCAATCATAGCGGATGACTTGAAGCAGGAATACTGTGATCTCATCATGATGCTGAGCAGGGTTGGAGGTTGCCCACAATCATTTATTTTTGAACCCTGGATGTTTTACTACATCAACCTGGTGCTAGAGGGAAAAGACTATGTCAATTGGGCTGCGATGATCAGTGACAACTTGCACGAGCAGCTCCTAAGCTTGAGGAGAACGAAGACATTTTACATGAGCTCCTATGTCATTTATATGTTGGCACGGAAGACGAAGTATAGGGGGATATCTTACAAGGAACCTGTTGGATGCGGCTCTCATCAGTTCAAAATCTATGATGCCTGTCCACAATTGCACCTGTCAAGCACAACCCACTACAAGCGTGTCAACGACTCATTCACCATGTACATCACGAGGCTGCTTCAGGAGCGATTACAACACAGAATCTCGAAGGAAGCCCAAGAGTTAATTGAAAGGTATGGGTGTTGGTTCATACAATTTCCGAGATTCTCTTACATTAGGCTGCAAAGTTTCTCATCGTACCCATATAGGCTGCCTAAATACCCAACAGATAGAATATTGATGCTAGAGATATCTAGACAGTTGCTGGCCTTTGATAAAATCCAAAAGAAGAAAAAGAAAGGAGGGATAGAATTTCCAATTGTAATGGGCAACTCGGATGAGGTGTGTCCTTCGATGCAGGCAGCTAGAGAGGCTGAAAGTGAGCTTCAATTTTATCATTTTTCATATCATACTAGCCGACAGCACTACGACCCACATCATAACATCAATTGGGTTCTGTTAGAGGAGTTCAAGCATAAGGCCACCATAGAGGATTATTGGGCTGATGCAGTTGATGAGATTGAAGTAAGGAAGAGGATGTTCTCTCGATTGCCTATTACTCTGATCAGGGAGTGTGAGGTAGTACCGGTTCCAGACCAAGTGAACGAGGATATGGATGTTGTCCATCCTGATTATGCAGCTGTTCGAGATACTCCACTTCCACCTCCCGATTGGTCAGAGCCCGAGGTTGCTGATTTAGATACTCTTTCTATCCCAGTTATGACATTTACTAGAGCATGGGTTGATAGAAAGGTGAATAGATTGAAGAGTAGGTCAATTGCTTTGACTTACAACATGATGGGAGATCACAGGACGCCCACCACTGGCAGGAAGAAGCAGATTACAAGAGGTCCAGAGTCCAGGAAGAAAGAAATAGTTCGACAGGAGCCTATTCAGCCAGAGCCTCCACGAGTCACAATGGCAACACCCTTGGAGACACGTTCTCCAAGTATACAGGAGGTGTCTTTATTTGCTGATCAGAGGATTGTATTGAATCAGGTGCCAGTAGTACAGGATGATATTCAGCCTCCACGGAGAGAGTCGGTTGGCCAGAGCGTCAACGCACCTGTTAGGATTGATCAGCAGGATGATGAGGGGACTATTACTGACCCTCAGTTTCAGCAGGAGTTAGAGGCGGCCATGAACGATGGTGATGATGATGATATAGTGTCAGGTGATACTCAGCCACTTGAGGACGATGAGCCTCGCCAGAATGATGAAGAAGTTGAAAAAGTTAGAGAAGTGGAGGCACAGGAGCAGCAGCCCTTCGATATACAGTATGAGGTGCCCGATTGGCTTAAAGATAGAATGAGGAGAAGCCCTAGTGAGGAAATTGATCCAGCAGTTGAGATGGAGGAATTCTTGAACCGGATCAGTGCACCTCCACAGAAGAAGAAAGCTAGAAAATTTTCGAAGATCTCCACTGAGGGGGATGGCTCTCGTACTCTTCACGTTGCTGTTCCACGAGTTGAGTGTGACCGGAATGAAGCAGTTCCTGAGAATTATGTGGTCACGACTCTAGACTTGGGACGCCCTACTGGTGCGCAGATTGTTGAGGAATGTGATAACTCCTTCCTCGCCCTCAAGGATAGGTTATTCAAGAAAGAAGGGAAGTATAAGAGGTTGAAAAGAGAACACAAGGCGTTAATTGGATATGTACAGCAGTTATCTCGTTCTCGAGGGCAGGATGTACCAGTGATAGAGCCTCCAGCAGATGTACCTAGAGAGTCGATCAGCGGCTTGGTAGAGTTGGGGAGGATGGCATAGGAAGCGGATAAATGGGTCACGGGAGTTCGTGTCGAGACAGAGAAATTTATGGAGGACCTTGCTTCTGCCTTCCAGCAGGCCTCTAGTATTTTAACACGGATGGATGCAGTGGATCATGCTTGGGGCGATGCTTCCATCTATCAGAGTAAGGTGATCCAGCGTCTTGAGGTATTGAGGCATGTGCCATTGCAGTTGCTGATTGATGGAGGTGTCATTCAGGAGAATGACCGATATGATTTCTCTCGGTGGTATTCTTCGGCGATCACTGGGCGTGGCTTCTTCGATGCAGCACAGGCGGATTCAGCTAGAGTACATAAGGCTATGGCCAATATTATAGATGGAGTTCAAAATACCTTTGAGGCTATATTTGCTAGGCGGCTGAATCCAGATGAAGTTAATTTTGATAATTTGAGGGGTTTGCTGGTGCCTTTCTTTGCAGACGTTAAGACCTTTGTACAGGATGATTTCGAGAATACTGCTACTTTCTCCACTTTGATCCAGAACACGCAGGACTCCTTAGCTGCTTGGAGAAAATCTTGTACGAGGCATGAGCATTCAGTTACGGTATTAGAGTTTCAGCTAGATTGTGTTCCATCGATTTCAGTCCAGGAAGTTGAGGCTGTACTTGGCAGATTTGTTGAGTTGGCAGTCAGAGAGAAGGCAAGTGGGAACACACTACTGGACGAGGATCTTCTAGAAGACTGAATGTGGACATTTATTACATTTACTATTTTGGGAGTGAGTGGGAATCTTTGATTCATTTAATGTACCACTCCCTATTCTGGCAGTTTTTAGGGTTAGGGCTGAGGTGGCACGATTCTGGCCACTCTATTAATTGTAACCCTAGCCGTCTTTTGGGACTTGGCTAGCTATAAAAGGGGGAGTCCCCCTCATTTGCAATTCATTAGAACAGGAGATTAGATCAGGCATTAGCATTAGAGCTAGAGATTGGAGAGATTGCATAGTAGTCATTTTGCTTAGCATAGTGTGGAAGAGAAAGAAAGTTTTCCCTTTGAAAACTTTTGAGGAGATTGTTGTGTAACACTTTTTATGATAATTGATCTTTTCATTGATGGTGGAATTCGTCTTGTCATGAATAGCTAGCAAGGTCTCTTCTTCCTTTCAAATCCAAGTAGCTTAATTTCATACAAGTAGTTTACTTTGATGTGTGGTGTTTTATTGAGGTAGCTTCACTTTATTCCATACCACTAGCGGCTTGTTGATGATAAGTCCGCCTTGCGTGGTCAACTGGACCTTATCTTGAGTTTAACTTCGGTTGTGGTTTACATGCTTATATGCATCGTTTTGATGGTGTATGTATGTTAAATTATAACTTGAACATCTTTTGCTATCCCCTTGAAGATTGCACCGATTTTACTGAGGCTGTCCGACGTGAGGCTAGGTGAAATCTAGTTGAAGTCTATTGAAACGAAGCTCCACATATCCTGCATTTAGAATAGAATATCAGTTTCTTAGGCCCTAAATTCTTTTACTTTCTGCACATTTCTGATTAGTTTTAGGAAAACGAACCACATTGCCAAATCATACACGCGAGAATCCCCTTCAAAATCATACATTAGCTGCTAACTGCAAGAAATCTGAACAATTACGTAAGTCCCCTCGTAAGAACACAGCAAATACACATCAACCAAACTGGGTCTATTCGCACTTAAGGAACCTTGGAGTTGAACGTGTGATCTATCTCGCAATCTTAGCACACGGAATACTTTGATCAAGAGAGAATGGAGTAGCCCTAAACTATTTCGTTCTGCTGTTTGGTGCGGTCACAAAAAACACATCAACAGGTAAGAGGAGAAAACCACGCAGAAAACGCCATGAAAGGATTCAAGCAATGAATATGCAAGACCAAAACGCGAAGGAAGGGAAAGAAAAACGCGAATGGGGAAGAAGAAAACGCGTGGGGAGAAAAACGTAGGATAAAACACATGCAAATCTAAAACATAAACAAAAACGAATGGAGAAGAATAAAGAGGAAACGACTTACCCAGATGAAACGCAAGGATTGCTGGAAAAAAGACAAGAAATTGTCAAAAACGTGATTTGCAGTTTTAAGAGCACTTCGCCCAGCAAGAAGAAAAGAAAGCAAAAGATCATAAACAATGAAAATGGTGAAACAAAACACTTTTAAGTGAAAGAGAAAATCAAAAACCTAACTCAAGTCGAGCAATAAATTTAGGCACGAAAAGTGGCACGATTGACGAAAAACATGAAAATCATGAAGAAACGTGCCAGGGCCAAAAAAGTCTAAGTGTCAGGAAAAAGTGTAATGGCGCTAAAATTTAGTGCTATTACATTTTTTAGAAATTCACTTTTATGCAGGGGCGCTAAAATTTAGCGCCCCTGCACTTTTCATACTTAGCGAAATTTTGGCTTCAGAGCAGGAGCGCACTTTTTCAGTGCCACTGCATTTTTCGCAATTCGCTAAGTACGAACAGTGAGACTTCGTGAAGGAGCTTGTTTCGAAGGTCTTCGCGAGGCGAACAAAGGGGGATGCTCGAATTGACTATTCGAGGCTTTGAAACGCATTTCGAGGTAGTTTGAAAACCACTTTGTTATGCGTACTTGAACTTCACGAATCCTAGGAAACGGACAAGTTTCGTAGGGAGGTTATCCGTGGAACGAGCGCTGCTAGATTCCGTGATAACAGAAATGTGGTTTCATGGTGATGGAATGCCACGACGAATGCCATGACAAGCGAATTGTTATGGATTGTCATGGCAGTCCATTATCATGAGACCACATTTCTTTAAGGCATTTTTTCAACTAGTTCATTGCTTTGTCTATGCTATTGCTTACCATTATGCTTTGATAGATTTTTTCCAAGCATCCATAGCTTCTTTGAAAGCACCTGTTTTAGACTTCTAGCCATAGCAGCAAGATAGTGAACTGTTTGATAAAATTCTTTGATAGACTTGTATGAAAAATGTGGTAGCATAGACAAGGCAGTAAACTATTTGAAAAAATGCCTCAAAGAAATGTGGTCTCATGCTTGTCATGGCATTCCATCACCATGAGACTACATTTCTTTGAGGCATTTTTTTCAAACAGATCATTGCCTTGTCTATGCTATTACTTACTATTACACTTTGATAGATTTTTTCCAAGCATCCATAGCTTGTTCGAAAGCACCTGTTTTAGGCTTTTAGCCATAGTGGCAAGGCAATGAACTGTTTGATAAAATGCTTTGGTAGACATGTATGAAAAATGTGGTAGCATAAACAAGGCTGTGAACTGTTTGAAAAAATGCCTCAAAGAAACATGGTCTCATGGTGATGGAGTGCCATGACAATCCATAGCAATTTGCTTGTCATGGCATTCCATGACCATGAGATCACATTTCTTAGAGGCATTTTTTTCAAACAGTTCATTGCCTTGTCTATGCTATTGCTTACTATTATGCTTTGATAGATTTTTCCGAAGCATCCTAAGTTTGTTGGAAAACACCTTTTTTAAGCTTTTAGCCATAGCGGTGAGGAAATTAACTGTTTGATAAAATTCTTTGGTAGACATGTATGGAAAATGTGGTAGCATAGAAAAGGTAGCGAGCTGTTTGAAAAATCTCAAGAAATGTGGTCTCATGGCGATGGAATGCATGACAATCCATGAAATTTGATTGTCATGGCATTCCATCCTGGCTCACATTTCTTCAAGCGGGGCCTAAACAGCTCAGCAACTTGTCTATGGCTTATCTATGGGGTATGCGTTTCCATCACCATGAGAAATTTGATTGTCATGGCATTCCATTACCATGAAACCATATTTCTTTGAGGCATTTTTTCAAACAGCTCACTGGCTTGTCTATGGATTGTCATGGCATTCCATCGCCATAAGACCACATTTCTTTGATGCATTTTTTCAAATAGTTCACTGCCATGTCTATGGCTTGTCATGGCATTCCATCACCTTGAGACCACATTTCTTTGAGGCATTTTTTCAAACAGTTCACTACCTTGTCTATGCTACCACATTTTTCATATATGTTTACCAAAGCATTTTATCAAACAGTTCACTGCCTTGCTGCTATGGCTAGAAGCCTAAAACAGGTGCATTTGAGCAAGCTATGGATGCTTGGAAAAAATCTATCAAAGCATAATAGTAAGCAATAGCATAGACAAGGCAGTGAACTGTTTGAAAAAATGCCTCAAAGAAATGTGGTCTCACGGTGATGGAATGCCATGACAAGTAAAACTTTTAGCCATAGCAGCAAGGCAGTGAACTGTTTGATAAAATGCTTTGGTAGACATGTATGAAAAATGTGGTAGCATAGACAAGGCAATGAACTGTTTGAAAAAATGTGTCAAAGAAATGTGATCTTGTGGAATGCCATGACAAGCAAATACAATTGGCAGCTGCTCCTAGTTATTAGTTATGCAATGTGAAGTAATTGCATAACTGCTTAGGTTGACTTTGTAAAAACTATATTGTAATTGAAATTTTGTCATCAATTAGCATCTATTTATTAGTTATGCAATGTGAAGTAATGCTTTGAGTTTGAAAGATGTGCGATGCAATGTAATCAGCGATATAAATATAAACTACAAAAATCTATTTTTTAAAATTCATTAGTTAAACTCTTTATTTTATTTGCTCTCTATATCTCTATGCTATGAAAATGCCTTTCAATTTCAAAAAAATAGTTTTTATCTCTTGTTCTACAATTTTTTATGTTTTTTTAAATCCGATTTTTTCCTGGTTTTTACAAGAAACCTTATACTTCTGGTTTGCCGATTTTTTCCCCAAAAGATTTTTGCTGCTATGATTTAAATAAATACATTCACTGTAATCCTGGAACAATACATTTAGTCATTAATATTCACTGCTGCCATTATAATTATTGAATGTTTGTATCCATTGGAGATCAAGTATAAATTATATTTGCTGTTTGAACTATTTACAATGTATTTTTCTATACATGATAAATTATGAAATATATATTTATGAAATCTGAAAACAAACCTCTATCATTCCAGATAGAATATATCAGAAGTTTCTTTCAGAATAGCATCATGAAACTGTTTGACAAAATGTCCAATTGCATGAACTGGTGAAAATTGAAAAAAATTGCAAACATTATTGCCCTGGGATATTTCATGTGATAATTGTTAAAGCGACTTGTATTAGTCTGTAGTTACTCTAAATGGAAACAATACTGACATGGTTGATTCATGAACTTTCTTCAAACAATGGTTGGTTTTAAACCTCTACAGAACAAGCCAATTAAATGTAGTTGTGCTCTAAGCGTTCTGTGGGAGATTTGTTTTCTGTTGGTTATGTTATTTTAAAGTTCTCTTTTTGTGGCTTGCTCATTTCTATTTTCTTCCTTACGTTTGTAGGTTGCAATTTGTTTCTTACTAAAAGAAGGAACTGACTATTAAAATACAATATTATCTGTATGAATAAACTGATAGATGTAATTATACCTGTTTGACTCATTTATATTATCATCCTTGATGTGATCTCAATTTTCAATAAAATTGCAGTTTTACCAGAAAATCTGCTGATAGTGAAAATCCAGAACATGAACAAGCTCCTGAATCTGATTCAGAAAGTAGTGGTGATGAGATACCTGATAGCTTGATTGATCTAGAAAGGAGAAGAGAGATTCGTCGGGGACTTGACTTGGCAACAACATTGGAGCGTATAGAGAAAAACTTTGTAATTACAGACCCAAGATTGCCTGACAACCCTATTGTAAGTTTTGTTATCAACAACATGCTTTTCCTATTTTCAGATGATAAATGACATAAATAAAATGGGTGACAAAGGGGAATAAGTAGTATGAATAGTACCAAGAATTCTGATTTAGAAAACAATGAAACATACAACTTTAAACAGCTAAATATTGCTATTTATTTGGTATGCTTGCAGATATTTGCATCGGATAGTTTCTTGGAATTGACAGAATATACTCGAGAGGAAATTTTAGGAAAAAATTGTCGGTAAGTATATTTCTTCTTGGTATGTATGTCTCATTCCTCTAGGGATTCCTTTGGCTTTAACAATTTGATAATAGTGGAAAGTGAATTATTTTTATGCTTTGTTTTGCAAAATCAAAACCAGTAAACTTGTTGTGTATAATTTCTGTTAAACAATGTTATAATTGCTTGGTAAACCATAAAGTTACAACTATGCAAGGGAAAAGTATGGCTAGTCAGTGGTTACAACCCTACAAAATTTTCAGTGTCTAGGTCTGTTATTCATGTTTATCATGTTCAATCATTGAAATGGTTGCAAACTTTGATGATTGTCTTGGTCATTGTCCATTTTATCATGGAAGAAAGCAATGAAGGGAAGTTTGTGAGGCAAAAAGTTAGGTTAAACCAAATAGGGTGACCTGCTTTCATAGGAATAAACCAATGAGGGCCGACCTGTCTTTTAGCTGAGATGTTTATATATTTATGAGGAAAAACTTGTCCTTTGCTTATTCTACCTACGAGTAGAATTCAAAGAACAGAAAAAGGGTTTTTAAAGGAAGACATAGCAGAAATTGAGAATTGAATAAGAGATGGCAGTGATATAAAGTGTTTGGGAGTAGGTAACACCAGGAAAAGGTGCACTTAGCAGTGATAGGAGACTCATCTAAGTGACAAGGATTGCAAGAAGGCATGATTGGGTCAAATGTAAGACATTATAATGTGTTTCAAGTGACAAGGGACTTAGGAAACTAATAAGGCACCTGATGTAATCTCCCCTTCCAGTTGACATCTCTCAGTTCTTGAGATTAGCCTATTATGTGACCCTTGTAGGCTGATAGGGTGGATAGAGGGTCTGGTTGAGGCTTGGCTTGGCTTCAGTTGGCAGAATCTTTTAGCTTGGCTTTCGTTCGGAGTCGTTTGGACATCATTTGCTTGACTTACTATTTTTAGTAAGTAGAGTCACTCAGCAGAGCACCCCTGCTATTTTTAGCAGTATGGTTTGGTCGTATGTGGATTCAGTCACTTATCATCTGGCTTCAGATGGTTCATCATTTGGACCTATTTTGAGAGAGATATTAATATTTGTTTGCTAAAATAAATATTAATTAATTAAAGGCTTATATTATAAAGTTATAATATAATTAAATATTATAACTTAAGTGACTTAAAGGAAGGGGTCGACCAACATGAAGAAGGGGCCACTTTTTAATTATTAATTATAATTAAAAGTGCGTGCAAACTATGGAAATATTAAAAGTGATAATTTAACTTTATTTAAATGATGCTTTTTGGAGAGAAGTCGACCCTCTTGAAGAATATAAGGTTTTTCATTGTGAAGAAACAGGATTATGTTATGAAAATCGACTTTGATCACTTCTTCCTTCAGAGAACGAAGCCGAGGGTTTCAGTCATCTTTTTGCATTGGAGAACGAGCCATCTTCAGTGTCTGCAGTTCAGAGGCTGTGAAATAACAGCTGATTTATTGCTTGTCAGAGAGATAGCTTCATCCAGAGGTTATCACAGAGCTTCACCTTTTGAGTTATCTTCAGGGTTTTGGTTTGAAACTTTCCCAAGAAGGGTTCTTCATTTTAGGCGTCCATTTTCCAAGCTCTAGACACATCATTCAAGGGCCGTACAAATTCATCACTTGCTGGTTGCTGGCCGTACAGTTACAAAGAGCTGCAAGAGGGACGTGTTTTTTCATCTAGGGCCAAGCGCTTCATTTCTTGGCTTATTAATAACATCAACAGGGGCGGCTAGGGTTTCTTGTTCATTTTCCATCATTACACAGTGGGAGAAACCATGGCAAGGGCAGATGGGCACCGTTTCGAAAACATGAACAACAGGGCCATTGCGGAACACAGAGTGTGTTTGAGGCTCATTTATTGTATGGTATTCACCATTATGTTTGACAAATACAAGGAGGTTGGTAAACATGATGGTGGTTCTGGACATGGCGTTTTCAACAAAATGAATGACAGATAAAACAGCAAAGGCAGAACAGGTTTGAAGCAGGTGAGAATGGGGACAGGCGGCAGCAGCAGGGACTCGTTTGCTGGATAAAACCAGGGCCGACAAGTGAAGAGTGCTGATTAGGCCAACTGGCAACAAATAGGACGAAGGCCGTGCATTTATACTATGATGTTTTACCATCCCAAGCTCACTAGCATTCAAAAGACGTGCAGGCCGTTGAATGGTAACCACTATAAACAGGTGCCTTCAATGATGATTTGAGTGGCAATCAGTTTCTCACTCTAGACCAGAATGGAAGGATTTGGATGGGGCTGGTGTGGAGGCAGAGTTTTAGTGGGACAGTAAGTGACAGTGTGGTGGAAGCTCATGAAACTCACTCAAGCAAAGTGACTTCTGTGGCCAACCATGTAGTTGTGACAGGATGTGTTGCCCTTGGGACAGCAGAAGTGCCCATTGAAACTTGGTCCAACTTGGGTGCACATTTGAGGTGGCTCAGCCACACGAAATTTTCTCCTAAGTCATTAAACAGTGGCAGAGGTATCATAGGCACACACCAGTGATGGCTTAGCTGTCTGAGATCTCCATCAAACATGAAAACTTGGCTCAAGTACTTCAATTTCCACCTAGACTGAAATTAACATGATTTTAGGAGTGTTAAATGAAAAAAATTGCAGAGGTAGTGTTAAGGTGTGCCTAGGAAGCAAGATAAAGTGGCATAAGTTTCAAGGAGTTGTACTTAGGTGGAAAGACCGTGTTTCAAGTATCAGATGTGTCATGTGAGTATCACAGGGTTTTCAGCCTTCTACAGTATCAAGAACGGGATTTCACTGCCTAGGGTTTTATGCATCAGCAGAGCAGAGTTTGGCAACAGTAGCAATAAGATTTTAATGAACAAGTAACTTATTCCTTGTTGTTAGTTACCTTCACCTTCTACTATACAACAGTAACCATCATCAAAGATATCTAATATCAACAGGCTTGTCATTGAATTTCAGCAAGATTTTATTATTTAAGTAGGGCTTATGACATTAGAGTTTTCAATAGAGAATCCATCTTCACTCTCAGAAGGGATTTCATTTTCAGCAGGGTTTCATCTTTTGGAAACTCAAAATTTCAGATTTACATGAGGAAAGACACCTCAGGTTTTGAGGACGATTTTCAGTCATCATGCCATTATTCGTACTATACCAGACTGCTAAATTTCGAAATACACAAATCCATCAACCTTGTCAAACATCTTCAAACCTAGTTAGGGTTTTTCATGGTTAGAACTAGTTGTTAGATGGCCAAAGGCAATATGTAAATGGCATGTTTGTAGAGCTATATTTTCATGACCCCTAAGTTTTTAGAATATTCAAATTTATAGCATGCTAAAGTTTGATGTACAACTCATAAAGAAGAAGGGTTTCAATATTTGTTAGGAGGATTCACCATTTTTAGTGTAAAAGTTGCTTCAGAATTTTGGAGGGCACTCATGTGCACGTTGCTATTTTTAGCAATGACTATTTCTGACATTAGCTATTTTTGTGTCTTATTTTGGGTTGTGAATGAAGGCCTGCTTTTAGGCTGCTTTAGTAGTTATATTTTATTATTGTTTAAGAATAGGTTTGCTTTAAATTTCCTTTATTTCCACTCTTTCTATAGCTTTAGGTGAGGTTCTAGAACATTTATTTTGGGATATTAAATTTATTATTCTCAAATCCCTAAAATCTATTCATTCTATAAATAAGTTCTTTAGGCACAAGAAATTTACAATGAGACTTGATGCTATTGTTATGCTGTTGAAATATCATTTTGTGTTATTTGTGTGTTAAGTGGTATTGTGATTGTAACTTTGTAATTTCATAAATTGAATCAAAAGTTAGATCATATTGAGTTAAAATTTGTATTGATGATATTTGTCTATCTAGGTTGTAGCTTTGCATGCAATGTAGCCTTTCAATTCTTAGAATTGTGTGTTGTTGAAATTGATATTCCTTCAATCTTGTTTGCAACAAATTGGTGGTTTTTTTTAGCCAATAAGAAGTTGTTTGTGTTTTCATGCTTAAGTAGTTTGTTTCCTTTAGTAATTGAAAATATCATTTACAATGCACAACTGTTAACAGTTTGGTGTATGTGTCTAAGGAAAAACATAGGGTCTTAATGATTTTCATTTATGTGAAATCCTCCTCTATGAATCTTGTGTAGAATGCATATTTGTATATCCTTTCTATAGTTTTAGTTTAGGATTAGTTAGCTTAGGTTTAGGATAGTTTAAATCTCAAAGAGCTTCCCCTCCTAATTTGAAGACTAGTTCTACAATACACACTATTTTGTTTTGTTTTATTTTGCAAAAGACAAATTAAAAAACTAACATTAATGAAACAGTCAAAGCAACATGAAGAAATATGAAAAATTGTTCCTAGTTCCTAGTTCAAACAAAACCTCCAACTTGGTTCCTAGTTCAAGCCAAACGTCTGACTTTGTCAAAACTTAGTCAATTTTGCTCAAATATCTACCAAATTGAATCTAGAGACACCCATTTGGCTCTTCTACAGGATGCAATTGTGGGATGTAGAATCAGAGTGAAATGAATTGGATCTTTCTTTTGTTGCACAATATTTAGTTTTCAAGGAGTCAAGTAGCCAACATACTTTTAGTGCAAGTGGTAGTGGGTTTCCATCATCTAATGTTAATATTGATGATGATTTTGGTCTTGATTATCACCCATATATGCTGATTAGTGATAGGTGAATTGATTACTAATTGTATTATTTAAATGTTAAACAATGATTATACATCATGACATTCAAGTTTGATCCTTTTGATTTTGGAAATTGAATTTAAATTAGTATATTATGTTCCAAAATTTGAAATTTGTAATTGTTTTGTTTAGCATATGCTTTGGTATATGACATTCTAAACTTAATTTGTTTGTAGGCTACATATATATTTTATTTTTGTACAAATGTACCCTAAACATACCCAACCCTCCAAAAAATTTGTACCAATGAATAGTAGCCATGTACTCGTACCTGTACACTATTCGGCAACTTAATATTTATTTTGTACTACATACATTATAGAACTATGTGGCTTGCCACAAATAAGTTAGTTTCCCACTCACTGTATGCTCTCAATTTTCCCACTTCGAATCTTGGTGATCAAAAAGTGTGAGGGTTTGCATTTCATTCTAACATTTGCAAAAAAATTCAAAAAAGAAGTGGGGAACCTAAGTTGCCAGTTCTAGTACGAGATTGGGCATGGGTACGGGATACAGGTACGCCGGTACAGTGATTTTTTCCTGAAATACTGTACATTTGGGTACAGCTGTATATATATGCAAAAAATTGAAAATATACAAAATTGTAAATACATTTGAGAGTATGATATAGTATACTTGATCAATCATCAGCCATCAATTCATCATTGAATCATTGATCAATGGTAGTGATAAAGATAAATGCCAATTGATAGTTCAAAATTTCAATATTATGTCATATATCATATATGTCTAAAGTCACGATTCAAATGAAGATCATTACGATTACAAACTTACAATGATAATAGGGATCTGACGATAAACCACCTAGTTATTACAATATTGGATTAATGTCAATGTTTATACTGAAATAAATATTTTATAAATCCACTAAATTGACAAGCAACATTTAAGAAGTCGATAATGAAATAATACCTTTGAAATTAATTTGAAACGCAAGCTAAAACAGATCACAAACTACTGCAACAAAAAAGGATGATTCAAATTAACATTTTCCGCCTGGCAGCACCCTGGGAGTGCCCTGGGAGTGCCTGGGAGTGCCCAAGATGGACCCACAGAGAACCCGGGGCTGCCTGGGCACTCCCAGCCGCACCCCAAGCTGCTCACGTACCCAAACACTCCAGGAGCGGGCACGGGGTCCTTTTTTGAAGAACCCGGTAACATAGTGGGGAACATTACATCCTTTCCTATCTCCATAATTACTCATAAGTCTTATCATTCTTCATTTTGGAATAGCTGCAATCTTGAACATATTGCAAGAAAAACGGTTAGTCAAAACACAAAACCACAAAATTACATCCTTACAATCTAGTGGGGGATCACAACAATTGACTTGGAGTGACAAACAAATGATGACTAACTTACCTTTGGAATGTAAGTCTGGATGGCAATGTTGTGCCTCCATCATTAATTGTGAGCCTTATCGTTCTTCATTTTGAAATAGCTGCAACCTTGAACATATTGCAAGAATAGTTAGTCAAAACACAAGACCATGAAATTACATCCTTACAATCTGGTGGGGGAACACAAAATTGACTTGAAGAGATAGACAAATGATGACTAACTAATGAAGAAAAAGGACAAAATGGAGTACAAAAGTGGAGTTTTGTGTGGCTGCCAACATGTTGAATATTAAATATCTAAAGTGACTAATTCACACGACTAAAGTCAGCATTGTAAAGTACATTAGAAAGTGCATGGTGTATGACATACCACAAGCCATATATGCACCTATAGAAACATAATGATACCATTGCATGTGTTCTTGTGTTGCTACACTAAGTTTAGCTTAGGAAAAAAATGAAGTATATGGTGCTTCATATAGTGACCATAGTAGCTAAAATTGTCCTTGTGGATAAATTGACAAACCAAAAGATAAAGATTTTTCAAAAACCTTGATTTATTGAAGAAAAATCAAGCTAGGATTAGGGATTTTGAAAAAATAGAAAATAAATTGGGATAGGGTTAGGGTTTAAAAAATAAGGTTTTTGAAAAAAATGTTTATATATTCAAAAATTGGCTAGGTGTTGGCGTAACAACTAGCACCTCTGGAGTAAGAGTTGGTACGAACAGCTATGCACACTACGCAATGAGTGCTCTTCAAATTAGGAGGGGAAGCTCCCTCGTTGTGCTTGACAAAAATGCTTGGAAAGGGAAAAGTAATCTAAACTATCTCTTGTTTTTTTTGGTCTCAGCTATAGAGGTACAAGGCTTTCAAGAAAACTCTATATGTTGCAGCTAAGTATTTTCTGGTTTCACAGATCACTAACTACAACTAGGCTAATTACTTAAAATCTATCCAGTTTCCTCAAGAAAATAGAGCATGAGGAAATGGAGCAAGGATGACTATCTGACGATAAACAAGTATAGATTATCAACTTGAAGGCAAGGTGGCGCATCTATCGGCTCAATCTAAACAAGTTTATTGGAAACAACAATATACGATAAACCAAGTTCAGATTCTCAACTTGAAGGCAAGGTGGCACATCTATCAGCTCAATCTGAATAAGCTTCTTATTCACACACATCACACGATAACCAAGTACAGATTCTCAACTTGAAGGCAAGGTGGCACAACTATCAGCTCAATCTGGACAAGTTTATTGAACACAAAACATATTTTATCTAACTAAGGAAAGAATTCACCATTATAATTGCATGAAACCCAAGTGGCATAACAATTCATCATAATAGTAAAAACGCATGAATAGATACAAACGAGCAATATTGAAGGCAAGGTAGGCACAACATATATTTCTCTCTCGTGCAAAAGTTATGTACAAATGCGCAAAAACTCTTATTTATAGACATCGAAAGGTGTAGGGAACCCTAAAATCACCTTGAGTCAACTACAATCTTGCAATGCATTGCAAGATTTATTGCTAAGCCCTAATAAAGTAAACTATACAGTTAACTGGAAAACTACCATCAGTTAACCGAAACATCTAATCTAAAAATGGACAATTGTGCAAGCATGCACATCCTTATTGAAAGCAAGTTAACTGGAACACCACCATCAGTTAACGTAAACCCTAAATAAAACTCCAAGTAAATAAAGCTGATCTCAGAATAGATATGCATGAGATAAGACAACGAGTTAACTTGAGAAAGTAACGCCAAGTTTAACTCTTATGTATAATGTCTATTCTGAGAGGTGGGAACTGAAGTCTACTGGCCATGATCTCGAGCAACCAATCCCTCAATGAGATTGTTAACTGCATCACTAGCTGGAGCTCTGATACTCTGTCGAAGAATGCTATGCCTGCGCAGCATGTCCTCGCCAGTTGTAATCTGGGATTAAAGTTCACCTTTGCTCCTTGTTGCTGTTACCCATTTTTTGCCTATGGGCTCAATCGGATGCAGGAGAGAATGATGTTTTATTTCGGCACGTGGATTAAATGTGGCTCCCAAGAGGGTTGAGTCCAGCGTGCAGGTCTTCAGCTTGGGGGTGGGTTTTCTTTTTATGTTTTTCCTTGTCTTTCCCTCTTTTCTGTTTTGTTTTCTTCTATCTCTTTCCTTGTTCTATCGGGGGTGGAACCGGGTCGGGATCCGAACTTGGAACTTTTCCAAAACTCTCGGTTCTTGTTTTTGATCCGGTTCCGACTTCAGTTCCACCCTGTTCTTTTTGTCGGGCCCCCTTTTTTTCTTTCTTTCGTTGGAGGCGGGATCGGAACGGATTCCGAACTTGAAACTTGATGAAAGTTTTTGTTTCGGGTTTATTTCCACCCCCGCCCCCGGTCTGTTTTACCCGAGATCGGATATAGTTCCGATCCTGCCTTTCTTTCTTTCTTTCTTTTGCCTTGCACGTTTTCTTTCCTTCTCTGGCGGGCCCGGAACCGGGTCGAAACTTGAACTTGGAACTTTTCCAAGGTTCCGGTTCCTGTTTTGGTTCCGGTTTTGGTTCCGGTTCCGCTCTTTCTTCTCTCCTTTTCTTCATGACCCGTGACCGTCTTGTCTCCTCCTTTCTTCCCCCCGTGTGTTTTTCCCTCTTTCCTTCCTTCCTCATATGTTGCCGGGGGCGGGATCGGAACGGAATCCAAACTTGAAACTTGAAGAAAGTTTCAGGTCTGGATTTAGTTCCGATTCCGGTTCCGCATTTTGCTTTGTTTTTTCTCGTTTTGGTCTCAATCCGGTTCCACGCAGATTAAATGCCCAATCTTTGCTTCCCCCCTTTCTCCCAGGTCCCTTGTTAAGTTTCCTGTCTTAATCCGCCCCGCCCGGTTTGAAGAGTCTCGGTAAAAAAGAGTGCGGCAGAGTAGGAATCTCGCCACGAGGAGTCTGCCGTAGAAGTGCGGCCGGAAGTATAGTCGGCAAAGGTCTCACCCAGGCTAATGGAGCCTCCCAAATAAAAAGCGAGGATGCGCCCGAAAGTTTGACCTTAGAAGCATAATGCGGCGAGTAAACAAAGTCACCAGGCGAGGGGCCTTGACAAAAGAAATTTGGCATGGCGAGATCTTGCTGATGCCAGGATGTCTCCGGTAGAAGAAGTGAACTCATCGGCAGAAAGATAAGGAGCGGCAGAGGAGTCACATTAAGACCAATGTCGTGACGGCGGGAATTCGCAAAATATCTCGGCCCGAATGAATAAAGGTCTGTGGTAAAGCATTGGCATGGGGTTGGACTTCGTCGTGAGAGTCTCACTAACTTGGGAATGTCGCCAGCGGCGAATCAGTGACTCGGGGGGAGGAAAGGTGACAAGAGGTCTTGCCAAGACTGATAAGAGGAGTTTGGTAAACCAACGAATGCGACGCCAGAAAGGCACCATGCGGAGGTTCCACCAGAGCTAACAGCAATACTTGCGATAGCTCTTAGCTGAATACCATAGCTTAAGCGCTGTAAAGTCACCAGCGACTATCGCTAATACCCTAAAGCGGCTGTTTGTAAAATACCATCGTGTCGACAAGACGTTTTAGTGTCTCCACTTAGAGGATAGTTCTTTCAAAGACTTTTGACCGGTGCCAGGCCAGCTGGAAAGCGGCTGGAGCAACCCGGAAGGTGTGAGGAGAATGTCAACCCTGGTTGAATGCCACACGAATAGGTAGTGAGCTCGGGGCATTCAAGGCGTTCAGCCGAAGTTGTTCAAAGGTCGACATGAGTATCAGAAATGAATGCGGTGGTTGCAGGAAGATTTGAAGGCTTCTCCGGGGAGTGACTCTTCACCGACATGGACACGCAGGGTGCAGCATTAAATTTAATCAAAAGATCTAAGGAAAGATCTATTCCGGGAGATATTTTTGTAAGCCCAGAGGGGCCGACATACTTTTGTATATAAGGCATTTTCGCCTTCTTGTAAAGCAGTTCGAATTATGCATTATGGAGAGTTAGTGATTTTTCCTCAAATCCTTTCTCAACTGATGTAGATTTTGTAACTCATTTGGGGTTCAGATGTATGCTTTTCTGGAGTCTGTGACCCTTTTGCAGTCCTCTCTCAGACTAGCACATTTCTGTAACTCATTTTGGAGCATGTTATATATAATTTACCTTGGTTACCATTGATGGCCCATCTTTTTGCCTTCTGATTCTTGTGAAGTATTGTGCATTCTTTTTGATTCAGTGAGCTACTTAGTGAAATTTTCTCTTTCCTTATAGCTTTTGTTTCATGTCATGCCTTTCTTTGCAGAAGTAGTATCATGTAGGTTACAAACTGTGTTTACTTAATCCTGCACATGAGCTTCTAGTTTGTGAAAATCTGTCTTTCCTCCTTGAAGGCATGTGCATGTCAAACCTGTTTGTATGCGTGATCTACAGGATCTTGTTGTGCAGTCCCATGGCTGTCGCCAGTATTCAAGTGCAAATTGAGTATCTCATTGTTCTTACCAGTTCATTGTATCACTATAGAGTTAGTTTAATTTCCATGTATTTCTTCTCCCTTTTCCATGTATTTACACACTTTATTGCTGCTGTTTGGTGTGTGCAGCAGTGGTTTCTGCCTTTTGGAGGCATTTTCTTTACATACCTGGCGACTCCGAGCAAATCTATTGGTTTCAACAAGTTCAGTGCTAGTATGTTTTAATTATAAGCTTAATATTCTGATTTCTAGTATTTATATGAGTAGAGATGACTGATTTCCATGGTCAGCATGTGTGCCCACCTTAGTTTCATGAAAATCCTATCAACCAATCATCCTATCAGCCATATCAGGCCAGTCATACTGCTGGTTTAATCCCAAACAGCCATGCAACAACAGCCTATCAGCATGCTCAACATGCTTACCTCCCACCCACCCCTGCTCAGTCTTTGAATCCACATTTGGATGTCCAAAATCAGATCCAAGAGTTTAATTATATAAAGAATAACATGAATAACACAAAGGACATGCTGTCAGACATTGTAAGGCAGATGGAAGAGCTTAGGAGGCAGTAGGAGTATGATCAACAACAAGAAGAAATGGCCTATCAGGCCTACCTTCATGAGTAGGAGACCGATTGGCAACAAGAACAAGAAGCTTACCAAGCTCAGATAAGGGAGTAGGAATGGGAGGCCCAAAGGAGGCAATTTGAAGAGAGCCTTGCCCAGCAGCTGGCTGCAAAAGATGCAGAAATAAGGCTAAATTTTTCTAAACAAGAGGTTCCCAAGTACAAGTTGGCCAGCTTTAGGCAAAGTCAGCCTCTCGAATCCCCTAGTAAGCCTTCTCAGTTTGAAATTGAAAGCTTTAAGGGGTTCAATTCAATGCAAGAAGATGTAGTGCCTAAACAAGACCAGTCCATCATCCCTCAAGAGCAGCCCATTGATTCAGATGACTTACTCCTCATGGAGAGGATCAACAAAGTAAATCCAATGCATTTAGTTGTAGCAGGTTACCGACTACAGCAAGAAAAGCTCAAACAAGAGGAGGTGCAGATGAGACAACAGGAGGGAGCCTCAAAGTACAAAATTCCAAGTTTCAGACAGGGTGAATCTAGCATGGACAGCTACGATGAAATTGCTAAGTTGGAGGAGCACGTGTTTTCAGTTCCAAGCTTCAAGCAGATTGTTTCTTCTCAAAGCTTGAAACTGACTGAAGATCTTCCTCAAGTGGAAGACACTTGCGAAATGGCAGCTTCAGAACAGCAGGGAGGCATCAAACCAGCCAATGAGTTGCTGACCAATGTTCATCAGCAAGAAAATGAAGCATTAGACTTGGAAAAGGATAATGAAATTGAACTTGATACCATTCTCCAAGGTATGGGCTGTGATATTTTCAAGCATGCGATAAATGAGAAGGCTAATACTGAGCTTTATGAAGAAGCATGCATAGTTATTATTGAACAGTTTTGTTCAACATTGGATGAAGACTCAGAAGTGGTTGATAGTCATGGTGAACTAGAACAATAGGTTCATGAACTTGAACAAATGCTGCAACATCAGGAGGAGCCTAATGAGCCTAATTTGCAAAGTCATAACTGGTCGGAGGAGCTTCCATTCTATTGTGTAGAGGAGCTTGAGGCTACATCATTGCTTGAATTGTTGCCCCCCTTTATTGAGGAAAACAAGCCTGAATCAGAATGTAACTCTTCTAGTGATGATGAGAATTATGAGCAGCTTCCATTCTGGTCTATAAAAGAGCCTGAGGTTGATGAATTGATTGGAGATGTGATGGAGGAAGCTATCTCTTTGTTCTTTGTTGAAGAAATAGGTGTTCAGATGGCAGTTAATGAGCAAAAGATCAACAAGGAAAATGCATGCTTTCCCCTTACTAAAGGCTACCCTATCAGGCATCTAGCCAAAATGGAGACCAGCAAAGATATTGATACCTTGCTTACACCCAAGCATGAGGGTACTGTTCAGGAGGAGCGCACTCAAGTTATCTTTCAACCTCAGAACGGGAATGTTTACAGTTTGTGTGAAAAGGTTAGTAAGCTTGAATATGTTCTGCAAGAGATTGTGCAGCCATCCGTTGAAGTATCATGCATGTTTCATTTCTCTTTAGTTGTCCTCCAGCATGGCAAAAATTGTAAATTTGTTAGAAAGGGCAGTTATTTTACCCAACCTATCAATGCGTTTGTTTGACCAATTTCTTATTGGTTGGTGTAGGGTAGGTTTAGATGCAGTTTACTTTCCCTAAGTGTTGTTTCAACACATGTAAACAGTTTTATTTCAGTTTTTTCCTGCTTTCATAAGTTTCCAAGTCTGTTCCAGAATTTTCCCAATGACTCCATGCCCAATGGATAGGCCTAGGCTACTGGTCTTCATGTTTAGCAGGCAAACATCTAGCAAAGGTTGCCAGAAATGTTACCCATTTTTCCCCTATGGGCTCAATCAGATGTAGGAGAGAATGATGTTTTATTTTGGCACGTGGATTAAATGTGGCTCCCAAGAGGGTTGAGCCCAGCGTGCAGGTCTTCAGCTTGGGGGTGGGTTTTCTTTTTATGTTTTGCCTTGTCTTTCCTTCTTTTCTGTTTTGTTTTCTTCTGTCTCTTTCCTTGTTCTGTCGGGGGCAGAACCGGGTCGGAATCCGAACTTGGAACTTTTCCAAAACTCTCGGTTCTTGTTTCTGATCTGGTTCCGACCCCGGTTCCACCCTATTCTTTTTGTCGGGCCCCCTATTTTTCTTTCTTTCGTCGGAGGCAGGATCAGAACAGATTCCGAACTTGAAACTTGATGAAAGTTTCTGTTTTAGGTTTATTTCCGCCCCCGCCCCTGCTCTGTTTTACCCGGGATCGGATATAGTTCTGATCCCGCC
This sequence comes from Sequoia sempervirens, assembly GCA_007258455.2. Lineage (NCBI taxonomy): Eukaryota > Viridiplantae > Streptophyta > Pinopsida > Cupressales > Cupressaceae > Sequoia > Sequoia sempervirens. The sequence continues at coordinate 35,827 of VDFB02052336.1, forward strand.
TTTCTTTCTTTCTTTCTTTTGCCTTGCGTGTTTTCTTTCCTTCTCTGGCGGGCCCGGAACTGGGTCGGAACCTGAACTTGGAACTTTTCCAAGGTTCCGGTTCCTGTTTTCGTTCCAGTTCCAGTTCCGGTTTCGCTCTTTTTTCGCTCCTCTTCTTCATGACCTATGACCATCTCGTCTCCTCCTTTTTTCCCCCCGTGTGTTTTTTCCTCTTTCCTTCCTTCCTTGTATGTTGCTGGGGGCGAGATCAGAATGGAATCCGAACTTGAAACTTGAAGAAAGTTTCAGGTCCGGATTTAGTTGCGGTTCCGGTTCCACTTTTTGCTTTGTTTTTTCTCGTTTTGGTCTCGATCCTGGTGCCGCCGAGATTCGTCTGTCTTTGCTTCCCCCCTTTCTCCCCCCGGTCCCGGTTCCGGTTTCGTCTTGATCCCGCCCCCGCCAGTTTTGAAGAGTCTCATTAAAAAAGAGTGCCTTCGCTAGGAGATGAGGATATCGCCCTGAGGTCTTGCTGACACTGGGAAGTCTGGGCGACATAGAAGGTATAGTCGGCGAAGGTCTCACCGACCAGTGGAGCCTCCCAAATAAAAAGCAGGATTGCTGAAAGTTTCAACCTTCGGCATAATGTCTGGCCGATAGGCTAAAGTCTCGCCGACAACGAAGGGGCCTCGCCGAGAAAATTTGACATCGGCAAGAGATCTTGCCGATATAAGGATGTCTCCCCGACTAAAGAGAAAGTGAACTCATCGCCGAAAGATAAGGAGCCCGGCAAGAGGTCTAGCCGAAAGACCAATGTCTCGCCGACAACGCAAGAATTCTATAAAATGTCTCGGCGAATGAATAAGGTCTCAGCGAAGTAAAGTGGCATCGACATGGCAGTTGGACTTCGTCGTGAGGTCTCACCGACCCGGGAATGTCTTGGCAATAGAATCAAGTGAGCTCGGGGAGAAAAGGGAAAGATCGACAAGAGGTATTGCCAACGATAAGGAGTCTGGCCGATAACAGAATGGGCTCGCCAAAGAGAAGAAGACTTCGCCACGAGGTTCCATAGACTAGCAAGTATCTTCTTAGATGGCTCTTCCGTGGCTTCGATGAAACCGCAGCTCGCCCGAAAGGTCTCACCGACTATCATTACTCTGTAGATGGGCTGGCCAGAAACACCCTGTCGCATCGACAAGACTTTTTAGTGTCTCCAGAAGTCACGATTCTTTTCAAAGACTTTGACCAGCTCGCGAGCACTGCGTGGAAGCAGCTTCGACCAACCGGAGAAGTGACCCGTGTGAGCGGTGAATGTCAACCACGGTTGAATGCCACGCAAATAGGTGTTAGTGAGCTGGAAGGGCATTCAAAGGCGTTCGAAGCGAGAGTGGTTCAAGTCGACCACAGTGCTCCGAGAAATGAATGGAATTGGTTGCGGGAGGAAGATCGAGAGAGCTTCTTTCAGGGGTGACTCTTCCATACGACATGGACATCGCGAGGTGCAACACTAAATTCAATGAAAAGATCTAGGAAAGATCTATTCAGAGATATTTTTGTAAGCCCGGAGGGACACGACATACTTTGTATATAAAGGCATTTTAGCCTTCTTGTAAAGCAGTTCGGATTATGCATTCTGGAGAGTTAGTGATTTTTCCTCAAATCCTTTCTCAACTGATGTAGATTTTGTAACTCATTTGGAGTTCGGATGTATGCTTTTCTGGAGTCTGTGACCCTTTTGCAGTCCTCTCTCAGACTAGCACGTTTCTGTAACTCATTTTGGAGCATGTTATATAAAATTTACCTTGGTTACCATTGATGGCCCATCTTTTTGCCTTCTGATTCTTGTGAAGTATTGTGCATTCTTTTTGATTCAGTGAGCTACTTAGTGAAATTTTCTCTTTCCTTATAGCTTTTGTTTCATGTCATGCCTTTCTTTACGAAGTAGTACCATGCGGGGTTACAAAAGCTGTGTTTCTTTACGTTGTACCAAAACCAAATTTTGCTTCAAAGCCGAGGCAATTTTGTTTTAAAATTATAAATCCTTTAGTATTATCGATGCGGTTTTAAGGCAATATCAAACGTGGAGTTTTTGAGTAGTTTATCAGGGTTAAAAGGTGAGGTTTATTGATCAAAACTTTGAATCGAGAATTCGAGCGGGCATTCCTTGATGGAGGAAGCGTTTAGCGGCCGGCATTTCCGTTGTACATGAGGTGCGTTTAGGTAGTCAAGGCGGAGTTTTAGTGATTAAATTATGAGGATTTCGAGGAAAAAGCAAGAAAGTGCAAGTAGCCAGTCAAAGCCCATACGTTTGAAGGTCAAGATCTTGTTGAAAGTGCTCTATAAATATGAAGATCAAACTCTTGAGAATTGTAGATGCGAGACAATGCGGCCAGTATCCCGGTAGGTTATCGAAGACAGTAACTTTCGACAATGGCGACAGAAGTTGAAATTCCCAAAGTTCTACATGTCAGAAACTTGTCCTTTTCTAGCAAAAGCGTGCCTATAGCTTGAGGGCGCCCTTCTAGAAGGAGGTTTGGATTTTGGTTTTTCTAATGATTGAGGCAGTCAATTTCTTCACGACTAGTCTGGTCGTCCAACGAACTATCAAGCGCAGTCATCCGAGTCCGAGAGCTCCGGCAGCCGGCTTCTGAAGATGAGCTTATAATGGAGTTTTCACGTCTTTCAGCTTCTTCATTGCATTTCTAGCGCAACTATAGCTCATGGGCGCTGGTTAAAATGACCCTTAAGATGGCAAAATTTGCAGATGAGGTCTTCTTGACATCAGTACTATTCTAGTCCAGCTTCGCATTGCACCAAGTTACCTGTCGATCCGACATTCCAGGTGATCGTAGCAGAGTTTCTACCAAGCACTTAATTTCACGGGCGGACTGGCATATCAATTTCATTGTATTTCTGTAGGCCAGAGGCGCCTAGCCTTTAGGTCTGTCAGATGAAGTTGTTCGTTTTCAAAGTCTTCACGAGATTCAAGCATAATTACTTTATCTATCCAACGAGCCCAGCCATCAGCCTTCGGGATTTGGCAGTCGCTCGTGCGTGCGAGGTCTTTGGTGAAATGCTGAAAAGTGAAGACATCCGGAAAATGGCTAAGTCTGGGTCGTTTATTCCATCTTGGGAAAGGCGCCCTTCTATTTGAGGTCTTAGAAGCAGTTTTCTTGCTTCATCGCCTCTAGAGACTTCTCTTGTGGGTCCTTCTAGTTGTCTGTTAAAACAAACGTGGCTCGAATCGGATCATCCCAGCTCTCAGTATCGGAGGACAAAGTAGGGTACTTGGATGAAAGTTCAACTTTGGTCAAAATGGTGTCAGTGCAACTGTAGGCCAAGGGCGTTTTTACTTTTCAGGCCCTTAATGCACTTTTCAGATGTCGTGCGTATATCCGTTGGATGCAGAATGCTTCTAGTCACACAGTGAACTTGGTTCCCTGTTAGCAAGGTTCGCCGTTCGCCGTCAGCAGTTGTTTGAAGTATCAGATGGCAGTTTAGGAAAATGGTTAAGTCTGGCACCTGTACATGAATTTAATCAAGGGCGCCTAATTGTTTGAGGTGTTAAATGATGGATTTTGCAGTGATGACTCCCAGCAGACATTTCTTCTTTGCTCAGCAGGCTTCGCATTCAATTCATCAGCTCGGTCTCAACATCATCCGGTCACCCGGAAATCAATGTCGAAGATGGCCAGTCGTAACTTTGTAGTCAGCTACAAAGTAGGAAGTTAATAAAAAGTGCAATATCTTGAGCAAATGGACGCCTATGAGGCCAAGTAATGACTTTTTGAAATCAGTGAGGTTTGTCGGTGAATCCTAAAGCTTCATTTGGTTTGTCAACTGAAGTTAAATAATATTTAATATTTATTCTTGCATTTTTAGCATAAAATGGCGATTTTCTAAAAGTTGGCGCCCTTTTTGTGCTGAGATTTCAAGTTGCATGATAAATATTATTTTATTATTATTTATTTCGGGACTTTGAGTCAATGGCAGTTCAACTGAAGGGGGACCAATTGAAAGGCTTCTATTTCAATCAGGGTTTTAAATCTTGCAGTTCACAAGATGATGCAAATTTCTTCTTATTTAAACATGGCGCCATCTTCATTTATTATTCACAAAGCTAAAGAGAAGTTCCTTTTTCTTAAGAGAAATTCATAGTTTTCAAGCAAAATTCGTATTTCTTCAAGGCAAAGGCATATCTTCAAGTCAAATTCGTATTTTTAGAGCAAAGGCGAATTTTAGCAAACCAAAGGCAAATTCTTCATCAACAATCATTGGGGAAGACATCAAAACACTTTCTTTGCAGGTACAAGTTAGAATTATCAACAGACTTCAGACAAGATGGCGATTTTAGCCATGACACTAAAACTTCTTTCTTAAATGGCGATTCTTTTATTTCTCGTCTTAAATTCTTTGCATGTTTGAAGAATTGAGCTTTTGGAAAAACAAATCATCACGGGTTGATTCAAAATAGCTTCTCGAGAAAACCCATGTGCGTTACCGAGGAAGATTTACTCGAGCATCGGTTCTCGGACTCCCCGGTACCTCAAAGCGAAATTCCTTGCGTAATTAAGTAGGAAGTCAAATTTTACATAAAAATCGACATTACGGGTTTATCTTAGAAGTCTTTTACGGACAAAACCCATATCTCAGATTTTTCGCTGAAAATTGCCCTTTGATAGGCTATTTTTAGCCTTAGCAGGCTATTTTTAGTTTTCCAGAAAAGTTGTCGAGGAGAATATAAATTTGTATTCCACGGTGATCAACAGGCGAGTTTTTCAGAGTACAGTTCACGTAGATTGAATTTAAGACCAAATCGGTCTTAATTCGTGATTTCATCAGAAAAGTTGAGACCGATTTGTATCAAGTGCTTTCAGAGGGTTGACAGGCGTAGTTACTCAAATCCATATGGTTGCATGCCTCGTATGGCCGATTGTCTTCCAAAGCCGGTTTAGAGGGTTGATACCATTGGAGTTTTGCATGTGCAGCAAGTTCGTTTGCATTTCTCACAAACAGAGTGTGCGCAGTCAAATCTCGTAGTTTCGTCATGCAAAAGTGTCAGAAGCATCAAGCTGCAGAGGAGATAGTCGCCATCACTTCAGTTACGAAGCCGCCAAAGTTATGAGTCAGTGAAATGATAGTTTGAGTGTGCAAAGATTGCTCAAGTTGCTGACATTCAGATGCTGATGCAGTTAACAATCTCGTTGAGGGATTGGTTGCTCGAGATCACGGCCAGTAGACTTCAGTTTCCACCTTTCAGAATAGACGTTATACACAGGAGTTAAACTTGACGTTACCTTCTCAAGTTAACTCGCTGTCTCATCTCATGCATATCTATTTTGAAATCGCTTTATTTACTTAGGTTTATTTGGGGTTTCGTTAACTGTGGTAGTGTTCAGTTAAGCATAATGCTTTCAATAAGGATGTGCATGCTTGCACATTGTCCATTTTAGATTAGGGTTTTCGGTTAACTCATGGTAGCTTTCCAGTTAACTGTATATTTTACTTTATTAGGGTTTAGCAATAAATTTGCATGCATTGCAAGACTGTAGTTGACTCAAAGTGATTTTAGGGTTCCCTACACCTTTTGATGTCTATAAATAAGAGTTTTGCTCCGTTTGTGCATAACTTTTTGCGAGAGAGAAATATATCGTGCCTACCTTGCCCTCAATATTGCTTTCCGTTTTGTATCGTTCATGAGTATTTACTATTGTGATGAATTGTTATGCCACATAGGGTTTCATGCAATTATGATGGTGAATGCTTGCCTTAGTTAGATATAGTGGCTAGTTGATCGTAGATTGTATGCGTGTCTCGCCAATGCAATTTATTATCCTAGTTGGCTATCCTTCATGGTATGTGTTCAATAAACTCGTTCAGATTGAGCTGATAGATGTGCCTCAATAAATAGATTTCAGATTAAGAAGTACGATAGATGTATACCTTTGCCTTCAAGTTGAGAATCTGTTCTTGGTTATCATATGATGTGTGTGAATAATAAACTTATTCAGATTGAGCCGATAGATGCGCCACCTTGCCTTTAAGCTGAGAATCTGTACTTAGTTTATCGTGTATTGTTGTTTCCAATAAGCCTATTCGGACAAGCAGATAGTTGTGCCACCTTGCCTTCATGTTGTGAGTCCGTACCCGGCTTATCGTCAGATAATCATCCTTGCTCCATTTCACTCGTATACATTTTCTTGAGGCGGATGAATTAAAAGTAGTTGAAAGCTTAGTTGTAGCCAGTTAATGATCTGAAACCAGAAAATCCTTAGCTGCAACGTTCTTGGTTTTCTTAACCTTGTGCCTCTTCCAGTTGAGAACAAAAAGATAGGACTTAGATTACTTTTCTTTTCCACGCATTCCAGCACAACGAGGGAGCTTCCCCTCCTAATTTGAAGAGCACTCATTACGCAGTGTGCATAGCTGTCCATACAAACTTGCACTCTAGAGGTGTTAGTTTTTACGCCAACATTTACTTAATCCTGCACATGAGCTTCTAGTTTGTGAAAATCTGTCTTTCCTCCTTGAAGGCATGTGCATGTCAAACCTGTTTGTATGCGTGATCTACATGATCTTGTTGTGCAGTCCCATGGCTGTCGCTAGTATTCAAGTGCAAATTGAGTATCTCATTGTTCTTACCAGTTCGGTGTATCACCATAGAGTTAGTTTAATTTCCATGTATTTCTTCTTCCTTTTCCTTACAAAATCTGTAGTTTAGGTGATGACCCAACAAGGAAGCCGACCTTCTCCGGAGGTTGACCTCTACTTACAAGAAACCCACATCTTTAGAGGTCTTCCCATGTTACATGGAGGTGTTGAATATTAGGTTTAGCAAGGGTGCAATTTCATGTGATAACAATTGCTTCATCGAACAACGTTGACATGACTGTAAGCTGATTAATCTTACAGCCAACGGTCTCCCCATTGAAAATAGTATGAATGAGTGCCTAGAGCTCTCCCTGAACATCAGTAAGCTCAACATACGCACCACCCTCAATCTGATATCGACACGGTAAGCGAGATACTAAGGTCCTCACAAACCGGAGTTCACTTGTAACGTGCTCTCTACTCTTAGCCAACTCTGACGCCATTGTTTCCTCTATCTTTGCCTTGAAAACCAACTATGTTTTCCAACAGTAGATAGCTTCTTTATCTTCTGCATCTGTGACTGATTCATATTCCATACTCAGGTGAGCAATCATAATCTCATCCTGGGGTCTGTTAATTGCCATGTCTTGCTCCTCATCCTGGAGATGAAGACGGAGCTCTCGTGCATTGTACCGCAACTGATATAACTCTGTAAGCATAGCACGGCCTCTAGCAACGAACTCCTCCTCCCACTCATCCAAACGCTTGCCATATGCAACTAAGTGATTAAGTTGACCTTGTTCTACTGGAGGCTCAAGCATTGGCAGGTGTGTGGCAATGACATCTAACCTGTGTACAAGGCTAGAAATGTACTGACGAAGCTGTCTGATTTTAGCCTTGAGGGCTGCCTTATCCTCTCCGTCCTTCAACATTCTATCCTTGGCACTGTCTATAGCAACCTGTAGGAGATCAACCTGAGTCTGGCGTGTGCTACGACCAAAGTTGACTGTGATAACCTCGAAGTCCTGAGATTCCAACTCGTCCAAGTTCTTACCCTGTGGAGGTATGGCGGTCTCAACAACGATCTCCATGTCAGTATTCCTCTCTATGTGGACCATGTTCTTGATCCTCTTGTTTGGCACATGAAATATTCCAAGCCAATTTTTTCGAATTTTCAATTATCAGATTTCAACATTACAACCAAGTACCCGTTAAGGTTAGAAACTAAACCCAAATGTACTGAAACAACTCTAACCAGTATGGCGCCGATGATGGCAAGCATTGGTCAGAGGATCTTCTACTCTAAATGCTGGAAAGGGAACTCGACGTCAAGTATGTGCTACCCAATCCAATGCGGAGTGAGGGGCGACCATATGACGGAGTGATTACAATAACAATGCTTGAAAGAGAAATGCTGAAAGATGAAACTACTCAACACCCAGAATGTGCTTGCTAACCCAGAATGGGAGAGTAGCTACCATAGGGCGGAGATCTATCTATTACAATAATTATTGAAGGAGAATGAGTATTACAACAACAATAACGCAATATTCAAAGAACGACTGGTCAGTACTACTGCCAGTTTACAAGTTATTATTGCCTGCAAATCAGAATATAAGATGCTCTTTCAATGGTGCATATAATAAGAATCCTTCTACAAAGGTTATAAAGAAATCTTAACACCAACCAAGAAAGGAAGATGCAGATTCCACAAACTGTCGTATCAGATCTGCACTTTTGTTACATAACCAGCAACTTACAAACTCAAAGAATTGTTCATAACTTCCTCAGATATGACCCGAATGATGTGAAGTAAAATGCAATGCACTCTAATGATTAAGGCGGCCAAACCCAAACACTAACACAGACCCAAATACCATTAATTTAATTTGCACGGAATTCAAGACAATTCACAATGGTACGGCCCAGCTGAGAAATTCGACCTTGCTTTAAAAATTCAATACACAACAATAAAATCTGAAATTTGAACTATTGATTCGCCCTTGACAGACTAAGGGATTAAGACACTACCCAGAACTCTATTTTTGGTATTTTTCAAGTTATGAGCAAAAACATAAATCTGCTGTGCTAAATAATGCAATAAGCTGAAACCTCTAACATGCCAAATCGAACTAACTATGCAATGAACTGAACACACAATGTATGAAACTAAGATGCACTCACAAAAAGTTTGAATCACCACTAGATGTTGTCTTGCAAACACGAAGCGATGCCCAAGCTAGGAGGCCTTCATTCCTCGAAGCAGTTCCAGAGCCAATCCGGCAGCATAACAGTATAGTAGACCAAAGATGATGAAATGATGCTCAAGTCTCCTTTTTATAAGTTTCGGTTGACTTCACGAAACCCTAAAATCCAACTCCATGACCAAACCCTAACTCTTCCTTCAAGATGGCGTCCTTTTCCCTTTTAGCTCAATAATCATATTTTAATTAAAATCAACACCTTGATAAATGCGCCCAAATTAACTTGCTTTGACTTTGGAAAATTCATCAAAAATTAAATATATCCTTAATGATGGCGCCACCCTTCAAGTCCCTCTTTTAAAATAACATTAAGTCATTTGACTAGGCCAAGGTGATAAAATAACATTTAAATTATAATGTTATTTTTTAAGTGAAATGAGCTCAACTCCCCAAAACCACATTCTGAAGCCCGAAACTGAATACGCCACTTGAGTCAACTGAAGGGGAAGGTCAACCGCCTGAGACCATCCTGTTTACTGCCAAAAATAGAATTTACTAAAAATAGTAAATTCCTGGAAATGCTCAAAATGCCGAGATGAACACACCACTGCGAAGCTCTCTGAAAACCCAGAAAGAAACCGCCATTGAATCCACCATCTCTGAACAATGACCCCCTCAAAAATAGGAAACCCTAATTTTACCTTCCGACTAGCCTTCGGGTTTCCAGAAAAAAGGCCAACGGTCACATGAACGATCAGGTTTGAGAAGGGGACATTACAGCACATCCTGGTAAACCTGATCAAAATCTGAATGATTAAGGACATACGATGGCTGCCTCCTCTTCCTTCCCAGTTGATTCTCAATCCAAGACTGATCTCGGCTAATGCTACCGAAAGGATCTGTACTAGCAACAGGAGGTTGCGACGAAAGTAAATATGTAGAGGAACCACTGCGAGATGGGGAGTCTAAATCCAATTCAATATGGATTGGGGTTGGTGACTGCTCTGGAATTGGTGTAGGAACTTGAGGCTGGACCTCAGGTACTGGCGGACTCTGAACTGGCCTCTGAACTGGCTCTGCGATAGGCTGTCTATCAGGCTCCGTGTGTGTATTAGTGACAAGCGCCTTGCCTTTTGAATTGTTTGGCGCTTGACCTTTCTTAGGAGGGTTACTCCTCTTCTTTTGTTCAGGTTTTGACAAGGAACGTAGGGAAGGATTCACCACTGGCGGCTCTGCTCTAGGCACACTTACCCTCTTGGTCTTCTTGCTGTCGAGGTAAAGTATAGTGTTCTGAATAACTCTACCTAACCTCTCCTTTACTGTTGCGTACTCCTTAGCGTACCAATCAACTGCTGGCAGTGGCTGTGTGTCAACCTGCTCTCTGAAAAACTGAGGAAGGACTTCTCCCTCATCATCTGATAAACCTCCCACATCTTCTGATAAGAAAACAAAAATCTGTGAAAGAGAGAAATGGCCATAACTAAGTCTGCGAACCTCAAAATCATCCACACAATCTGCCCAATAATCCTCCATAGAAGGCTCATGAAATGTGCGTCCAGCAAGGCGAGTTGTGTAATGACTTGAAAGATCATAGGCACGAGCCTCAACAAGATACTTGAGATGATACCTCTCCAACTCCTGTCTTGCAACTTTGGCATCAGTTGTCGTCTTGCACCAATACATGCCAAATTGAAAAGGAAAATTGGTAGCTGGTCTATGCTTGCGGCGTAAAAGACGATGAACATCATGCAACTGCCTCAGGAACTCCAAAAAGACTGTCTTATCCGAAGGATAACGTGGAAGCATAGCTGGGTTTCCTGTAAATCCATATACTCGGATGTAGGTGTATGTCGGGAACTGAATAAACCAATCCACCCAACCATCCATCGTTGCTCTAGCAACTGCTGAGATACGAACGTGCAACTCCCGGTCCAAGTTTCTCACTGTATAAGTCAGGAAAGCCTCGTGAACACGCTTGAAATGACGTTCAGCCTTAGTGAACTCAAGCTGATCGTAATACTGATAGACTTCACGAACACTAAAGATACCCGCGGTGTTTAGTCCGCCGGAATTGACCACGATAAGCAATCAAATTACCGCGAGATAAGAACACATGTGAAACTCATGAGCAACCAAGAAACCGGTGATCTGCTTGTGGATAACATCGCTGATGAAGGATGCCCAGTCATAATGCTCCTACCCAGATATGATGCGACCAATAATGTAAAACATCCAGGCCTGGAAAACATTTGCATGTGATTGACCTGAGACACGATTCAAAGAGTGTGATTAGAATCGCATACTCATCCTTCAATGCTCACCGACACATTGTTTTGGCAATGTTCTTAGCTTGCTTTAGCCATCTTTGCCATTTTATAAGCTTGTCCATACGGCGGTGAATGCAACGCCGCCTTGCTCCATAAAATAACTACGAAATTAGGGTATCACAGAAACTTGCTCCAACATCAAAAGGCTTGGAAATTGCAAATGGCACAAAAGAGTCCATCCCTGGTGACACTATTATCTCCGAGTAGTAGAATTTGTAATGTTTATACAAGACATTACAAAATATTCACAATGAATGGAGATAGGTATAGGCCTCCTGTAAACGGACCTAAGATATTTCAAATGATTGAATCTACAGTCTTAGCTGGATCAAAAGCTTGCAGCAACGCGAAGATTCGTCTCCAGTATCACCATTGAAATTGGTAGTGGAACTGATTTAAGTCCACGTATTACGGTAAATTATCTTGCATTATGAAAAACTACGCTGGTAACGAACTCAACGCTATGTTTACGACAAGATTTGGAAAGCAATAACTGCTGAGGCTAAAATAGCCTTTGAAGAGTTATTTTCGGCCGAAAAATCCTACAAGATATGGGGTTTTATCAAAAAGATTCTAAGACAACCCAAAACGTCAGAAATGCGAAAATATGACCTCTACTCGACCATGCAAAGAGATTTCAGTTGAGAAAATTAGAAACTCGAGAACGAATGCTTTGGAGTTAAAAATTCCTGAAAAATCAAACGCACGAATTTAATTCGAGGAAGCTATATAGAAATGATCCAGATGTTTAAACTTATCAAATTCTGCCAATTTTAGGAACATGCGAATTGGATTTTGAAAGAAATTTGAGAATCAAGGAGGAGAAAGACGTTTTTTATAAGCTCTTTCTTCTATGAAAATGCCCCTGTTCTTCAAACTTGCTGATAAATGTGAACTTTAACTTGCAAAAAGGATTGTTTAAGGAAATCGCCCTTAATTGTTGATGATGAATTCGCCTTTGCCTTGAAAACTCGCCTCTGCTATGAAGAAATACGAATTTTCTTGAAGTTGTGTGAATGATTAATGATGGCGCCATGCTTAAATAAAGAGAATTCGCACCATATTGTTGACTGCAAGATTTAAAACCTCGACTTAAAATAGAAGTCTTCTGATTGGACCCCTTCCAGTTACACTGACACTGTCTTGAAGTTCGAAATTTAAATAATAATAAAATATTCATTATGCAATAGCACAAAGAGGCGCCAATTTTAGAAAATCGCCATTTTAATGCTAAAATATGCAAAAATAAATATTAAATATTATTTAACATCAGTTGACAAACCAAGTAAAGCACTTGGATTCACCAGCGAACTTTACTTATTTCAAAAAGTCCTCATTTGTCCTCATAGGTGTCCATTTGGTCAAGATATCACGTTTTTTACTTCCTATTTTGTAGCTGAGTACAAAGTTGCAACTGGCCATCTTCGACACTGATTCCTGGGTGACCAGATGATGCTGAGATTGAATAGATGTATTCATTGCGAAGCCTGCGGAGCAAGGAAGAAATGTCTGCTGGGAGTCGTCACTGCAAAATCCATCATTTGACACCTCAAAGAATTAGGCGCCCTTGATTAAATTGATTTTCAGGAACCAGACTTAACCATTTCTCAAAACTACCATCTGATGCTTCAAATGGCTGTTGACGATGAACAGTGAACCCTGCTGACAGGCAACCACGCACACTGCATAACTAGGAGTATTCCACATTCAATGAATATATGCACGACATCTGAAAGATGCATTAAGGACCCTTAAAGTAAAAGCCCCTCTGGCTTGAAAAGGCACGAACACCATTTTGACGAAAGTGCAACTCTCAACCAGATGCCCTACTTTGACCTCTGATATCTAGAGCTGGGATGACCTGATTCGAGCATTGTTTGTCTCGATGCATAGCTAGAAGGACTTACGAGAGAAGTCTCTAGAGGTGACGAAGCAAGAAAACTGCTTCTAAGACCTTAAATAGAAAGGCGCCTTTCCCAAGATGGAATAGACGACCAGACTTAGCCATTTTCTGAGTTGTCTTCGTTTTACAGTATTTGTTCAAAGACCTCGCACGTACAAGCGTTTGCCAAATCCCAAAGGCTGACAGCTAGGCTCGTTGGATAGCTGGATTAATTGCGCACAAGTCCCGTTAAGACTTCGAACGTCAATAACCTCATCTAACAGGCCTAAAGGCTAGGCACCCCTAGCCTACAGAAATACAATGAAATTTATATGCCAGTCCGCCCGTGAAATTAAGTGCCTGGAAGAATGTCTGTCACGATCTCTCAGAATATCGGATTAACAGGCAACTTGGTGCGTCGCGAAGCTAGACTAGAGTAGTACAGATGTCAGGACGACCTCTTCAGCAAACTCTGCCATCTCAGATGTCATTTTGAAGGGCGCCCCTGGGCTATAGGGGCGCAGTTACACCATTTGAAGAAGCTCTATGATGTGAAGTCTCTCTATAAGCTCATCTTCTGACGTTGACTGCCGGAGCTCTGGGACTCGGATAATTGTATTTGATAGCTCATCGGACAGGCAGACTAGTCGTGAAGAGATTGAATGCATCAACCATCAGGAATACCAAGATCTAACCCCCTTTAAAGAGGTGCGCTCTTAAGCTACAGGGGCGCAAAAGCTGGAGAAAGACAAGCTTCTGCAAACTGCAACTTTGGAATCTTCAACTTTTGTTGCCAGTAACCGTAATTACGAGTCTTAGATAGCCTCGCAGGATAGCTCATCGGATAGGCAGACTAATTCTGAAGAGATTGACTGTATTCATGAGCATTTACCACAAAATCTAGGCCTTCAAAAAGAAGGGCGCCCTTGGGCTATAGGGGCGCAATTCTACTTTTTCTTGAGAAATCTTCAAAAATAAACCATTGAAATCTTCATCTTGATCATTGAAATAACCATTCAAAAGTATTAGTGTCGTCGTGAAATGCTCCTCCATCGTGAAATGCTTCATTCTAAGTCTCTGATTCAAGTTCTGATCAATGGATACTGCCTTTGACAGACAAAATACTAACAAAACTCCATGCTTGATATTGCCCAAAAACTGTATTTTATATCATTTTAGCAAGGTTTAGACAATTTTATGCAAAATGCCTTGATGAAGCAAAAAATTTGGTTTGGGTGCAACACTAGGCAAGAATTTTTTTTCAAAAAATGGGAGTAAATCGTGATTTTATAGAAAAGCACACTTTTTTTGTGATTTAAATGCAATTTAATTGCTAGAAATTGTGATTTATTGCTGAAAAAATTGGGAGGGGTGAGTTTTTGAATGAAGTGTGAAGTGTGATTTTTTTAGGTAAAAAATCCATTATAAGTTAAGTCATGATTGCTAGCAATTTTTTACAAGTTTTTTCCAATTAATGCTTTTATACATATTCCATGAGGCATATATTTACCATTTTTACCATGGCAGAAACAATTCATGTGGTCTTGTGTATATTTTAGAATTATTGAATTCATGGGATAATGGCGAGCGGGAGAGGGAATTTGAATTCCTCAGGTGAATCTGATAATGGCGGCTCTAAACCAGAGGATGAGGACGATGCTTTTCGATTGTGTGGGGTTTGGATGCTCCAACTTGCTAGGGTGGCTTCTAGGTTGGTGTTTTTCCGGCAGTCTCCTGGTTTTGCGGGAGTGTTTGCTGCGCTTGGGGCCCAGTTTGTGGATGCTCGGCTCC
>VDFB02052339.1:0-23854 GCA_007258455.2 Sequoia sempervirens
TATCAACGAGAGGATATATCGCATAGCACCATCGTCATTACATGGTTTGGGCCTATTTTGCATGGATGGCATAAAGGTTTATTATGAAAAAGTTACTCAATTGATGGAGTATGTCGAACCCTATTACAGTTACAAAGATTGGATGCAACTGGTTCGATATACACCAAGTATGCGTAGGTATCCACTATCAGCAAATTATATACAACTAAAGATAAGGATCAAAATAAAAGAATTGGCTATGTACATTGGCCGGAAGAGCCAAAATCATCAGGAATATTGCTTAGGAGTTTATAAGCGATTATGACACAGGTCAACAAATAAGCAACCCAATTGCATATTTGAGGTCTTGATGTATTCATATGTGCGATAAAATCAATAGCTGTAGGGGAAGAGTTGCTAATCAATTATAATTTGAATCGCTTAGTTACAAACACAGTTACTATGGGGGTGGTATGTACTATGTACCATTTTACCCAACCTCCAAGTAATGACACCAATATACCATTTTATTCTTTTTTTTTTCGTAAGTCTATTGGTTTCATTTCGGTAATGTTTTTTCATATTTAATTTTTGTCATAGCAGGACATTGATTGTACAAAGAAGGCTTTGGCCTAGAGCACATATCACGATGTATCTTCAAGCGCTTCTACTCGACAGGTTTACCTCATTGTAATTGTACAAATTAGATACGAGCAAAAAATTTTATTATTATGTTTTTTTCATAAGCTTTTTGGGTTAATTTCGATAATGTTTTTAATATTCTTGTTGCAGTTGACTGATCAGGGAAAGGAACCAGTAGTAGAGGAGAGCATCCATAGTGAGGTGCAGTCAAAATTTTGTGATGATGACATCGCTTATTCAACAAATGCTATCGATACAATAAAGAAGGTCTAAAAAAATGCAATGAAGAAATGGTTAAGTTGATGTTCATAGTGCCTCAAACAGATGAGATAAAAGAGAGGGTTAAAATATTTACTGAGAGATTACAAAACTTGCAAGTAAGCTGTCATGAGGTCTTTAATTATAACATAAGTTCATTCATGGTTTTATATTTTGTACTCTTTTATGTCATGAAGTAAAATATGTGTTGTTTCTATAGGATTATTTGCCTCCTCATGATGCTCCTGGCCATGATCAGGGTACTGCAAGTGCTGCTCGAGGAGTAGGGATTGGTACAAGTATCCATCCTGATCTTCTTACACATACATCACATCATCTAACCCCATCATCCGTGCCTATATTGTTGTCTGAAATGTCGGCAACACATACCATGCAAGCATCCATTCATGCACCCTCTAGCAGTGAACACATTCCAGAACATGTGTCATAACATGTACCTGGGGATGCAGAGGCCACTAGTACTGGTGACATTTTAGCAACATTTCCTAGATCATCTCATATTACTAGTACAGGAAAATTGCTAGTCACACTTGTGGTGACCTACGATTTTGTTCCCATAAAGATAGAGAGGGTCCCATGTACTTTAAAATGTTTTAATTATTATTATATATAGTCCAATTGAAATTTACTTATTGATCACTCTTTTTAGACTATTGATCCCATGATCATTTTGTAGGAAATGATGTTTTTTATAACCATCTAAGTGATATTACATTGGATCTCTTCAGGCCCACCATATGTACATAGTGGAATGCCCAAAATCAAAATTTAAAAGATGAGCTCATTAATCATTTAGTTGTGTTGTTCAGTGATAAAACATTCAACCAAACCAAGGTCCTTCAGAAAGTTGGTACCTATCTAAACTATGCGAGGGACCAATATAGGTCACATTTAGAGAAACAAAAAGTACGAGCATCCCCCCATGATTCCGGAGAGGGAGTGGAAGGACCTAGTGTCGAATGGAAAGGAGAAGGCTGAAAAGAAAAAAGGAAAGACACCACTGGGCCAAGGAAGGTATCTGATACTATCAACAATGTAATTATATACTGATTACTCTTTCTTTTTACATAATCTAACATATTTCAAACTTTTCATAGGTTGCCCAACACATCAAAGGAAACAAAGGCAAGACTAGATAAACACAAGCAGCACAAACTTGGCTCCAATGGTTATATGAAATTAACTGCACAAATTGTAAGTATCAATAAATGAAATATAGCATCCAAATAATAAATTGAAAACAATTTTGGTTTTATCACACCATAGAAGCAAAATTCATGATCTTATGCAAAAATGTAGGGCTTTGAATTCAACAGAGCTCCCACAGAAGATGACCTGAAGATTGCCTTCCAGCAAGGCTATGGAGCCATGGCTGAACTCCTAAGAGTCTTGACTAGGCAAACACAACCTTCCACTACATCTGACACGCAGGTAAATAAACTCAATAAAGTTTATTTAAAATTGGATACTTGTGCAATCTACTCAATATTAATTTCCACCATAAAGTAATTGCATGCCTATTTTTTTAAAACATTCAATCAATGATAATACTACACATGACATTTGAATGCAACCTGGTGAGGGTGGAGCACAACCTACAGATGAAGGTCATGGTGTGCATTCCAATACTTTAGAGCATGTAGAGTGTGATCAACATGTTGAGCATGATCAGGCTAGAGAAGATCAGGAACATGATGTGGCCCCATTAGGTAAAGAGGACCACTCTAAAGTTGTTTTAAACATATTTAATTGCAATTGGTGTATTAATTAATGTAACCTTTCGTGTTTCAACTTTAGAGCATGTAGAGCGTCATCAATGTGTTGAGCATGATTAGGCTAGAGAAGATTAGAAACATGATGTGGCCCCATTAGGTAAAGAGGACCACTCTCATGTTATTTTAAACATATTTAATTGAAATTGGTGTATTAATTAATGTAATCTTTCATGTTTCAACTTTAGATCATGTAAAGTGTGATCAATGTGCTGAGCATGATCAGGCTAGAGAAGATCAGGAACATGATGTGGCCCCATCAGGTAAAGAGGACCACTCTCATGTTCTCTTAAACATATTTAATTTCAATTGGTGTATTAATTAATGTAACCTTTCGTGTTTCAACTACAGATCAAGATTTAGAGGGTGTTCAACATGTTGAGCATGAGTCTATAACAAAATTTTAGGAACATGATGTGGAAACCATCAGGTAAAGAGAACCACTCTAATGTTCTTTTAATTAATGATATACTTGTAACAATAATAATAAAACATATTAGTTTAGCATTTCTTTCTTATTGTAGTAGACCCCCCCTTGAGGCGGCGTCCACGTCATGAGCAGACGACTAAGCATACATTAAGATCACAAGCAGAGGGCAGAACAACAAAAGGAAGGAAAGATATTGATTTAGAAAATGATACTCCACTTCAACTTTATGTAGCTTTAAAAAAGAAACAAAAAAAAAGTGATTGTAATCATATCATAACAACCATATTTTTGATAATATGTAAAAACTGAAAGAATAAATATTATATGTTAATGAATGAATGTGAATATGTTAATTAATGAATGTTAAATGTTAATGAATGAATGTTATATGTTATTAATGGATGAATGGATGAATGTTATATGTTATTAATGGATGAATGAATGAATGTTATATGTTATTAATGGATGAATGAATGATTAATGTTATATGATTGGGTATGGGGAATTGAGAGTGATGTGAGGGGGGGGAGGGGCCAAATGAGCTTCCATCGTCACGTGGTTGGCCCTGTTAAGTAGAGAATATTAAACTATTCTTGAAACAAAGAGAAGCTCAATAAGGTAATGTACTCTTTAATATAAGAAATGCATCATTTGAAGCATCAAACCAATATGCAAAGATGAAAGAAAGTGCTAACCTTTCACTATGGTGGAAAAAAAATGATTCTTTATACCCTAAATCCATGCTCTACATCACAATTCTAAGTTGTTTCCATTCCAATGTTCTGAGTTTAGTTTGTTTGTATGGCTTTGTATGAATACCACATTGTGTTGTATGTGGATTTGGTTTCAAAGCTCTATTTCTTCTATTTTTAGTGGTGACATAACTTTAAAATTTGACTTTTGTGCATAATAGGTTAGTGGAAAAATTGATAGCTCTGAAGGGTTTAGAGGCTCGATTGAAATAGATACACGGATATTTGGATCTTGTTGTTGATGGGAGGCTTCGACTTAACCTTGAAATTTTGTACCATCTGTAGGTATGCAAAAGTTTCTCTACTTGCATTCATTCTTGATCATAAATGTTGTAAATGATATTAATGCTTCAAACTTAAGAATTTTTTCACTGTTAATTTCATAGAGGAAGACTAAAATATTCTTAATGTCTTGTGTCAGGTGTGAAATCATATGAAACACTTGTTGAAGGCACCATTTTGTATTCATCCAAAAACTGGTTTGTTCTTTTTTTATGTTTCTTGCATGTTTTTTTTTTTAGGCTCTAGAGATGTAGCTCGGCTAGCTCTTTCCTTTGCACTTTTAATCTATTTTGATGATTACAGTAGATTTTTGATGCAAAGTGGCAGTGGAAGACAATCTCTTAAGAGCTTCTCTCAAATACTCTTAGATAGACTCCTTAATACACCATACAACTAATGAGCAACTTAAGCATTATTTTAACTCCACACACCCAAATGCAATCAGGAGGCTTGGAAATGACCCAGAATCTCTTAACATGGATAAACTAAGCCAAAAAACAAGACTTCTCACTTGGGAACACTCTTTCATCTATCGCTACCATATAAGGCCTTGTAGACCTTGTAGCCCTGTCTAATGGGACAGTCAACATAAAATCCTTCTAATGATTGAAACCAAACCAAACTCACTAGTTTTTGACGCTTGATACTATCCTCCACAAACCCTCAAAACCACAAGTTTTGAATCCAACACAAAAGGAAACAAATGACCTGTTTTCTAACCATACTTGCATTGAAAAGTGTCTTTGAGGCCTCCTTGTAGCATTAGAAAATAGGTCATTTGTTGCATTTTTTGTTGGATTCAAAACTTGTAGCTTTGAGGGTTTGTGGAGGATAGTATCAAGTGTCAAAAACCAGTGAGTTTGGTCTAGTTTTAGTCATTAGAAGGATTTTATGTTGACTATCCCATTAGACAGGGCTACAAGGTCTACAAGGCCTAATATGGCAGTGATAGATGAAAGAGTGTTCCCAAGTGAGAAGTCTTGTTTGTTGGCTTAGTTTAGCCATGTTAAGATATTTTGAGTCATTTTCAAGCCTCCTGATTGCATTTGGGGTGTGTGGAGTTAAAATAGTGCTTAAGTTGCTCATTAGTTGTATGGTGTATTAAGGAGTCTATCTAAGAGTATTTGAGAGAAGCTCTTAAGAGATTGTCCTCCCCTGCCACTCTGCATCAATAATAAAATAAACATGGAAAATGACCGAATAAAATAATTGCTTGAGATTTGAATACGAAGGGACGTGACTTGCTTGATCTCTCACTAATGGTACATTTCAATGAATGTATTTTTTTTAAATTGCATTGTTTTGTCAAAATTTCAATGAATGCAACAGACGAATCACCGAAAAGGTCTGATGAAGTTTCTATACATGCAACGAAGGCTTCACTGTAACTCCTTATCAATTTCATCATAATTGCGATGACCTATACCAACGAAGTTTCTATACCTGCAACGAAGGCTTCATCGTAACTCCTTGTCAATTTCATCATAATTGCAACAAAGCATACCGACGAATAACATAAAAGGTCTGACGAAGTTGCTTAGCTGCGATGAAGAGTTTGTCGTAACTCCTTGCCCTTTTCATCACAATTTCAATGAACGTCACCGAAAAACCACATAAAAGGTCCGACAAAGTTTCTTAGCTGCGACGAAGGCTTCGTCATAAATACTTACCCATTTCATCGAACTAGCGATGAACTTTTGGTGTTCTTCCGATGCACATTTCGTCGATATTCTGACGAACACCCAAGCCATTTTATGATGCCGACGAATGACGAATCTACATCATTATTTTGATGTTTAATTCATCGTCGGATGTGTGACGAAAAAATAGGGACAAAAATTTTTTCGTCATTTCGTCGCTACTCCGACAAAGATTTGTCAAACCACCGACGAACGTCAGTCAGAAAATGGTGTCAAATTTAGTAGTGTGTAAATTGATGTTGAACTCTCTTATGTAAAGGATTATGTAAAAGATGTTATTGTATATGTAATTAAATGGATTGACTCAACTGATCTCTATTAGGAACATGTTATGGTTATATCATATTGATTGTTCAATTATATAAGATGGTTAAATGTCATTTCATGTTGTATATGCAATTTAATTAAATGTGTTGATTTATAGTCTCTTACTAATTTAGTTAACAAGATTAAATAATGTAGTCATGGACCTTAGAGGACTTAGGTTAGATTTGTGTGTAATGTTTCATTTGCAATACTGTGTTTAATGCACTTTCAAAAAAAAAAAAAAATTATTCTGTTGTAGGTGTTAGTGTGTGTTGTCCTCTAGGGTTTCATAGCAGGGTGTTACATTGTTAATGAAAACCATATTGACATTGCTTCTCATAACTATGTATTGAACGATAAATCCAAAGGCTATTATCCTTTTTGGGATAGGTATGAACAAATGAGAGATGAATTGAAAGATAGGGAACAACAACAATCTCAATCAATAGGTTATACTCGTTTAAGTTATGTGTCAGAGAGTGAATCCAAAGGATACTCTCCACTCAAATATCTAAATAATCACTTCATGTAATCGAAGGGATATTGAAATCCCCATGCAATGAATAAATTTTTGTTTTATCAAAAAAGGAGTGTGTACTTAATCTTATGTAGAATTCTTTGTGTGAGTATGAATGCCATTTTTAATGTTTTCCATAAGATAGTTGATAACATAATTCATTCTAACATGGATAAAAATTTAGGTAAATACCAATCTCATAAGGATGGTGAGGACATGAACTAATCGTGGCAGAAGCCAAGAGGTTGGACAAGGAATTGTTGGAATTGAGGCTAGACTTGACCAAATTTTGGCAAGGTTGGCTAACTTTGAGTAGGAAAGAGTTAATGATAGGATAGAGAATGATATTTCCATTAGTGAGATTGAGGGAGAAAAATCTTCTCATGGACATGAAAAAATCCATGAACATGAGAGGGAAAAATTACCTACGCCATCTGAAGAAAGGAAAAAGAAAGTCGTGGCTTCCAAACTTTCCAAGGACATGAAGAAGATTATGCCACCCAGTTTTGATGGTAGTGCTGGAGGAGATGAGGCTGAGGTGTGGCTTGTCCAAATGGAAAAGTATTTTGAAATAAAAAATTATGATTATGTTACTAAATCTGTGTGGGGTGTGTATCAGTTAATAGGAGAAGCCTCTAATTGATGGATGAAAAAGAAGTTGGAACTTACTATTAATTCATGAAAATTAACATAGGAGGAATTCATGGAGATTTTTTGTAAGAGATGGTTTCCACAACTCTACTATGACCAAAAACTCTTGAATTTCCAGGGTTTGAAACAAGGTAATTTGATGGTCAACAAGTATTCGGAGAAGTTTACTTGACTTATGTGTTATGTTCCCATATATCACAAGGATGAGCACTTCCACATTAGAAAATTTATAATGGGACTTAATAGTTAGATCATAGGAGAAGTGGATATGCATGGTCCAAAAACAATGGATCTTGTGTATGAGAAAGAGATTAAGCAGGAGAAAAATCTCAAGGCTAACTCCACTTGTCAAGAAAGAAGAGAGCAAAAGAAGGATGGAGAAGTTCTTGACAAGATAGTTCCAAAGAAGGTGGAATTTGTGCAAAATTTTCCAAGGAAAAAGAGAATGAGATTCCACAATGATGGAAAGGAGTCTAGAAGAGAGCATAAAAGGAATGATTCTAGCATGGGTAATACCAACAAGGCTAGTGAAAATGTCAACAAGTCTGGAGAAACCATAAGGAAAAGAGAGTCGGTTACAAAAAAAATTATATGTAGAGGGGATTACTATGCTAGCAAGTGTCCCAATAAAACTTCTAGATCACAACCATATAGTAATCCATTACCCACCCAACAAGCAATATTTTATAAAAAGATACATGCAACTATCGATGATCGTCAAGCAGACTACCAAGTAACTCCAGTTGAAACACTAGGTGTGAGATAGGGGTTAAAAATCAAATAGCATAGATAAAGTGACAACCAACACTTTTAAGCTATTAACCTCATCTAAACAAGAGAATACAAACAAATGGAGATATCAAAATGAAAGAAAAGAAAATAAAGCACTCCCCATATTGTAGTTGATTCCTTCTCTTGCTCTCCTTCTTCTTGTTATGTAACTTTGCCCTCAGATTTGTTGAAATACTTGTGCAAAACCTACAAATGGTAGCAAGAAAGTTGGAGACAATTAGTTGTTAAGGTTAAAATGGAGAAGGAAGGTTGTTTTTATAGACAACCCTTTGAATGGATGGCTGAGATTAATCATCTAGAAGGATTCCAAGATCAATGGTCCAAAATTGATGCACCAAGAATATGCTATTCTTGGAGGAATCATGACAAACAGACATATAGGGACATGCAAGCTATGACATGAAATAATGTCAAGGTATCTTTGACCAAGTGGAGGTGCATAAATAATTTATTTTAAATTATTTATTCAAAATGGAGGGAAATGACAAGTGGCAAATAAATAATTTATCCAAATTATTTATTTCAAGAAAATGACAAAAGGAGCATTAAATTAAATTAATCAATTTAATTAAATGGGGAGGTGGAAATTAGACATGGATAATTGATTTGAATTATTTATCCAAAAGAGAGGAATGAAACACAATTAAATAATTTGGACAATTATTTAATTATAGAAGAATAAAAGGTCAAATAATGATTATTATTATTATCTGACTATAGACAAAAGATAAATAATTAAATAAAAAATGATTTATTTAATTATTGAAGAAAGGGATATATTAGTGATGCAATTAAATAATTTTAATTGATCAAGATAGAATAAAGATGAGAAGGTGAATTAATTAAATAATTAAAAAATTATCTAATTAATAGAGGAATGTGTTCAAACTTAATTGAATAATTAAAATTATTCAATTATCAAAGGACAACGACCAAGAAAAATGATGCTCATGGACTTAGGACATTTTTTAGTGTCTACACCAGGTATTTTATTTTGCTTACGTACTTTTGTTCTTATTGATACTAGTGCAAATAAGAATTTCATTTCACCTAGAGTATGCAAACCAGACAAGAACAAAGATGGATCAATGTCTATTTGAGGCTAGGATAGAATTACCCAATTTTTCTACAGAAGTAAACCTTTATGTTGCACCTCTAGGATCACATGAAATTATCCTAAGTATGAATTGGTTGTGGATACATTAGGCTAAGGTAGATTTCCATGTGAAAACTATAGAATGCCTAGATGATTTTAAAAATCAAGTAAAATTTCAAGGGATACCTAGAGAGGTTAGGATTCGACAAATCACGACAATACAACTTATAAGAGCTAAGAAGAAAGGGTGTAAACTATTTGTTGTAAAGATTGAAGAACTTGGAAAGGATAGTGATGATATGGAGTTCCAAGGTTTTCAAGAGTTAAAAGATGGTGAAATAGATGAAATTGGAAAATCAGGTATGGAGAAATTATCCAATATTGAGAAAAAATTTAGATGTGTTTCCAGATGAGTTACTAGGATTGCCTCTAAAAAGAATATTTAATTTCTCTATAGCTATAATTCTAGGGTCAAAACCTATTTCCAAGGTACCCTATAGGATGACAACCATTGAACTTATGGAACTTAAGGTACAGTTGAACAAATTGTTGTCTAAAGGATTGATAAGACCAAGGGTTTCACCTTGGAGAGCATCAATCATCTTTGTTAAAAAGAAGTATGGTACCTTGTGTTTGTGCATCGACTATCATATGCTTAAAAAAACAACGGTTAAGAACAAGTATTTGTTGTTTTGCATTAATTTCCTTTTTGATCAAATAAGGGGAGCCTTCATATTCTCTAAAATAGATCTAAGATCTAGATATCACCAATTGAAGATTAAGGATTAAGATATCTCCAAAACTACATTCAGAACCAGATATCGGCACTATGAGTTCACAATTTTACCCTTTGAATTAACAAATGCACCTACAACATTTATGAACTTGATGAATAGTGTATTTAGGGATTGCCTTGACAAATTTGTATTATTTTTCTAGATGATATTCTATTTTTTTCTAGAAATGAGTAAGAACATTGCAAGAATTTAGAAATGGTCCTACAACATTTAAGAGAACATAAGTTGTATGGTAAACTCTCAGAGTGTACATTCTTCAAAAGAGGGTACATAATATGGGTCATGTGATCTTGGCAAATGGAATTTCAATAGATCCAGCTAAGATCAAAGCAATACTTGAGTGGCCTATACCTAAGAATGTGTAAGAGGTAAAAAGTTATATGGGTCTAGTAGGATATTATAGGAAGTTTGTTGCAAACTTTTCTAAGATCACTTTCCTAATTACTTCTTTAAAAAAGAAAGGAAAAAAAATTGAGTGGACTGAGAAGTTTCAAGAAGCTTTTGACCTACTCAAAGAGAAGTTAACCACCACACCAATCTTAAAAGTACTAGATCCTGAGGGTAACTTTACAGTTATCACAGATGCATGTGGAGAAGGGATAGGAGGTGTATTAATGCAAGATGGGAAAGTAATTACTTATGAATCTATGAAGTTGAAACCTTATGAGATGAATTATGCACCACATGATTTAGAATTAGTTGTTGTGGTTCACACATTGCAAATGTGGAGGCACTACCTATTAGGAAAACCCTTTGAGATGAAAACTGACCACAATGGGTTAAAGTACCTTTTCACTCAACCTAATCTGAATGTCAGGTAGAGAAGATGGTTAGAGTTAATAGCTTACTATGATTTTAATATCAGTTATACTAAAGGGAAGGAAAATTGAGTTGTCAATGCCTTAAGTCAAAGACATCATATTGCTTCTATAGTAACGATTCAAACTAACTTTAAGGGACAAATGTTGCAAAAGTGCAAAGAGGATGAGTATTACTTGCAATTCAAGGAAGCACTCACTAATAATCCACAAGATTCTAGGTATGAAGGGTTTTTTTTTTAACCTAATGGATTACTTAGATCTAAGGGTAGAATGTATGTACCTAACGTAAAAGAGTTGAGAAATCTAGTATGGAAGGAAGTACATGAAGCACCATACTCTAGACATCCTAGAGTGATGAAAATGATGGAAGATGTAAATCCATTATACTTTTGGAAAGGAATGAAAGTTGATGCTGCTATTTTTTTGGCTAGGTGTCTTGAGTTTCAAAGGGTAAAAGTAGAGCATCATCATCCTACAGGATCTTTATACCCACACAATATACCAGAGAGGAAGTGGCAAGTCATAAGTATGGACTTTGTGCAAGGATTTCCTATGTTAAGGAATAAGCACAATGCCATTCTTGTGGTTGTAGATAAGCTTACCAACGTAGAACATTTTATACCTGAGAATATAACTAATGGAGCACCTATCATAGCAAGGAAATTTGTGCAAGAAGTGTTTAGGTTGCATGGGATTCCTAAGAAGATTATCTCAGATAGAGATGCACGAGTCACTTCTAGGTTTTCACAAACCTTGTTTTCTACACTAGGGACTCAATTGAACATTAGCTCAACCTATCATCCAAAAGTGGATGGGAAAACTGAAAGGGTGAATCAATTATTGGAAGACCTACTTATGATGTATTACATGGATTAGTAGTACAAGTGGGAAGACTACTTTCCCTTAGTAGAATTTTCTTACAATAATTCTTATCATTTTGTGATAAAGATGGCTCCTTTCAAAGCTTTGTATGGCTGAAAGTGTCAAACTCCTATAAGTTGGGATAAACTTGAGGATTGAGTGAGTCTTGGGCCAAAGATGTTGGTTGAAATGGATGAGAAAGTTAAGATTGCTAAGGAAAGCTTAGTTGAAGATAACAGTAGGTAGAAAAGCTATGTTGATGCTAAGAGAGTACCCCACAATTTTTCCATAGGTGACAAAGTGTTGTTGAGAGTGAAACCTCACAAGATCTCCATTAAATTTGGAAAGTCTTCTAAGTTAGCCTTGCATTATGTTGGAACTTTTGAGATTCTAAAGGAAGTGAATCTAGTAGCTTATCAAATCGCATTTCCACCAACTCTTGCCAAAATACATAATGTCTTCCATGTGTCCTACCTTAAAAAGTATATACCCAGTGATAATCATTTGATTGATTGGACTACTTTACAAGTACGAGACCTTAGAATAGTAACACTCGAGCCTATCAAGGTGCTCAAAACATGTAAGCTACACTTTTGTAAATGAGAGATCTTATAGTGCAAAGTCTAGTGGGACTAGTATGCAAAAGACTCAACTACTTTGGGGGACTATACTAAAATTCATCAAAAGTTTCCTCATTCTTAATTCTTATGAGAATGTTTGAAACAATATGTTGTTTTTTGTTGTGTTTTGTTTTGCTACCTAAAGTCATTGATGAAAATGATTCACAAGGGGAAGAGTATGTTACACCCCAATTGTGTAATTACTATTTACTAATACTACATAGGGTAAATATGAATGTAAAGTGAATTCTAGAGATGAGTAAATTGTGCTTGTACCTTGTTATCAATATGAATGTTATCTCATGGACAATTATTTCATATATGTGAATGGATGGTTATTGAATTATTATTCTAACTTTGGAGATGTTTAACATATACTACATTTGTTCTGAACAATTGACTTTCGTGCACATGTGTTATTGGATGCAAGTATATGTTCTCCAGGCGGAGTGAAAGTATCACTCAAGAGAAGATATTGGTTGGGTAATCGCTAAAAGTAAACTATCTGAGCATACACACACCATAGTAGAATGATTGAGTTGGTTTAGTTTGTGGGAAGTTGGTAAGTCATCCTTAGTTGATATGTTTGCATTGATAGAGTCTTGTTTACTACTACATGCATTATTGGGTGATGTTTATTTATTGAGCTTATGAGATCTTTCTTGTACTATTATATTGATAAGAGGGACGTACATGGAGTATGTGTATATATATGCACTTACATGTTAATGGGATCTAACGATATGTATATGCACATGTATAGATGTACTACACATAAATACTTATCAATATGATGGTAATTGTGAATGGCTATATGTGAATCGAATGTGAACATATATATATGTATAGTATATACACATATCCATATGTATATATGTATCGATACATGCATACATTGGAAAATAGACACGCCCGTACAAATGTATCAATATAGATATACATACATATACATGTACATAGAAATGTGTACTTTTATACACACACACACATATATATATGCATACATTCGATATATTGTGTTTATTATATGCAAATACTATCTTTCATGTACTCATTTATATATATTGAATGTATACTTACATCAATCGATTATGATATATATATATATATGTAAATATATGTTAACATATATATATATAAATATACGATGATGTTTAAATATATATATATATATATATATATATTTAACATATTTATTATTTTTTGAAGATCGAATATCATTTATCATGATAGTGGAAAATTATTAAAGGCTGATTTGAAGTTGCTTATGACTGTGTATATTGAAACTGAGTTTTACTCATATTTTCACGCTTTATGGAACACATATATTTCATTTAAATCTTGTTCCTTATTTCAATGCAATACATAGACTTAGTCAATGCCTATGGTGAAGATTATCTTTGAATTGGTAATACTTAAACATTTGTTGAAACATGAGAAGTAGTCGATGACTTTATCAAAGAAAGAGTAAATACTTGAATTGACTCATTCCCATATTGAAGTTGATGAATGTTTGGTGTTGCAAATTGGTAATTGACTATTTCTAGTTACAAAGAAATCACACAAACATTGAGAGGAGAGTGGAAGCTTTGGTGCCACATCTAAAAACCCATTTTCTATAGATGTCTTTTTTTGGAGATAATTTGAATTCTCCATGTGCATATTGGAATAAGTCACCATGTGCTATCAATTTAGCAAGTTGATCTATAGATGTTTTGTTGAGTATGAACTTGTTTAGTCACCACCTTTTTCTTGTGATTTATGTATTTTTTTGCATGGTGTTTGTTGTCCATTTTCATGCCTAAACTATAGGATGAGAAGTTACCAAGCTGCTATATAAATAGGGGTACTTGATCATTGAGAGCATGCGTTTTTCTTACAAGTTTCTACTCTGCATTATTTCAACTTGTACTCTATTTTTATTTGTAAGAGAGAGAAGGAGAGATTTCTATTTATTTGAGAAAGAGTTGTTGTTTGAGAGAAGTAAAACTATCAACTTGAGAGATAGATTTTTATTATGACATTTTCTTGGCAGGTTCTTATGAAGTTGCTTATTGTTTGGGAAAGGTTGCATTATTTTCAATTGATTGGACAAGTGATAACAGGCATGAGGTGTTGGAAACAAGAAACACTGAGAGGGGGGTGATTCAGTGTTCTACAAAAAATAACTTTATTATTTTGATCATTAACCCACTTGAAACATTCAACCAAGAGAAATATACAGAAACAAAAATCAAATAACCATAACACCATAACACCATAACACAAAGAATTTACATGGAAACCCTTCTAGGGGAAAAACCACGGTGGATAGCCAATCCACAATATAATTTGAATATACTCAAAAAGAAGTTTACAATATGGGAATGCACTTGCATTCACGCTCACTGCCTAGAGCTCACAACTCAAAGTAGGAAGGAAAACTACCTTATAGAGATTTGGATTAGATCCAAGAGAATGAACTAAAGGAATAGCATCTACAAATGCTTGATTATAGTTCTGGTTAGGCTTAGTTGTTGATCTTTTGTCCTTCTAATTGATATTGAACTTTTGCTCTACTCTACTCTGACTCGCACCACAAAATCTTTATGTGTAAGTGAAAATGTGCATAAAACTGCTCTAACACTCTTTTGATATTCACAATACACATCGACACACCACACATACACATCAAAATGATATAATAGATCATACATATATATCTGCAACTAATAATTTAATAGCAACAAGTTGGCTTTAATAAAACTTTAAAATATTAGCAACTGTTGGCTCAAATCTTAAGAATTATCTAATGTGCACCCATAACAGTCATCCACAACTTATCTTGGACCTAAAACATAATGATCAAACACAAAAATATTCAAATAAACATTCCTTGAATATCCACACCACATTTTATCAACTGAGTCTGCCCCAAAATACTGATAAATAGAAAAGTATCAACTAGATCTCCAAACATACACATGACTTGGTACTAGGCACTAAGATTTCCAAATAACACAAGAAATACACTGATGCACCTTTTTTGAGATCCACAACTCAAAATAACAATTGAAAATATGCACGTGAATCGTTGAACACCAAACTGTCAGATGCTCTATTCTTGTCTGTCCTCAATTTTCTACCGGTGTGAGAAAATGGTGTCATGCGAATCCAATTACCGACTAGGGTTTCCATAAATGACAACACCAGAAGACATTTGCAGTGTCACTTGCCAACATGAGGATATTCTCCTTTGTTATTTTAAATTATGAATGAATTGTTCTCCATGTATGCTTGAAATGTCTTTTCTATGTACTTGCATTTAGAGAATTTAGATCATCATTGAAATAGAAATAGAAGCTTTTATGTTGTTTTTATGATGTGCTTGTAAATGCTCCATGATAGGAGATTGATTTTTATCATAGGTATTATATACTAGATATGATTGAACATGAGTGGCATATGTGATACACTTAGCTAAGTTATTGATTTAACTAGAATAGTTTGTGTTTACTCCTAGGATTGTTTATCCAATATGGGAGGGAGCTTGTGTACTTACTTGTTAAGTAGGTTTATTCCAAGTAGGTTAAAATGGTGATAGGTTATCTCTAGGGTGATAGATTATCCATTGAAGGAAATACCTATGTGTAGTTTAAGATGGCCTTAAGTCTAATCGGCCACAAGTAGTGTATGTGATAGATGACCTTCCTCTAGATTACCATTGAGAATACTTTGGCCAAAATAGTGCTATGACCTTTGGATCCACTATCAGTTCACCGTGATCTAGTATTACATGCTAGTTTGAGATTATGGGATTACAAGTTCTAGTTATGTAGGACACAACACTATGCTCAATTGGTTATCGTTATTAGTTACTCTACCAATCTCTTTGTCGAAGGGAAGGGCCATCTATCAAATGATAGATGAGGTAGGGATGGCATTAAGAGTCTGAGGTTGGTAGAAAAGAACTTTAGTGATGCTTCTCATCTACAGCAGACAATAGAATAACTAAGATTTGAAAGGAAGGATCTTGGACCATCTTACAGCTATTAGGCAAGTGCAAAAATATGGGGGTCCAATTTGTGGCGAATTTTTTTAAAAAAATTCTAATACCTCATAATGTGAGTGTGTTATGGCTTGGTGTGCTCATCCTAAGGCTTGGACACACTGAGCCATAATGTGAGTGCATTATAATGTGCTTGCATTATGAGAAATTAAAAGCAAAAAAAGGAAATCAAGCTCATTTCATGCTATGACCACTATCAGCCAAAATAGTGCTATGGTCATAGCACTATGAGCCAAAATAGTGCTATGACCTTTGGATCCACTATCAGTTCACCGTGATCTAGTATTACATGCTAGTTTGATATTATGGGATTACAAGTTCTAGTTATGTAGGACACAACACTATGCTCAATTGGTTATCGTTATTAGTTACTCTACCAATCTCTTCGTCGAAGGGAAGGGCCATCTATCAAATGATAGATGAGGTAGGGATGGCATTAAGAGTCTGAGGTTGGCAAAAAAGAACTTTAGTGATGCTTCTCATCTACAGCAGACAATAGAATAACTAAGATTTGAAAGGAAGGATCTTGGACCATCTTACAGCTATTAGGCAAGTGCAAAAATATGGGGGTCCAATTTGTGGCGATTTTTTTTAAAAAAGTTCTAATACCTCATAATGTGAGTGTGTTATGGCTTGGTGTGCTCATCCTAAGGCTTGGACACACTGAGCTATAATGTGAGTGCATTATAATGTGCTTGCATTATGAGAAATTAAAAGAAAAAAAAGGAAATCAAGCTCATTTGCTTTGTGATTTTTTTTTCCCATGGTCAAAAGTCCTTTTGTGTGCTCACATTTTGGGAGGAGTGAATATTAATTTTTTTTAATCATATGGTTACTATTTCATCACCAAGATGTTGCCATGTTGATGGGGAGGTCAAAGAGGTAAGGATTGTTTTTCTTTGTGAATTTGTTAGTTTTAGGTTGTTTTTGGTTGAATTTGTAGGAGATGATATTGAACCTATAAACCCTCTTCAAAACCTTCCTAAAATCCTCAACAAGCAGAGCAACAACAACATCAAAAAATTCTTAAAGTTCAACAACCACAACAACAATCTCCTCCACCAATCCCTCAACATCCTCATCACTCTCAGCAAAATTTAATGAGTGAAATTGAAAACAATAGAAAACAAATTGAGGAGTTAATCATGAGGTTGAACAATCCAAATAGTTCAACCATGGAAATAAAAACACTTGCAAATTCACTGAAAGAAATGTTAAAACATGTAGATTCAATCAACAAACAATTAATTGGTTGGCAAGATAGGAGGCAGGCGGCTACAAATTTTTAGCGGGATAAATTATCATATAAAGAAGTAAAAGATCTAAAAATTAAAAAATTATATTTGTGCACATTATTCATTGGCCCACACAAAAATGCAAATCTTAGTCTCAATGTGAAGAGGTTTCCTATCCATTGGTTCCACCACCAACAGATTATGACATTTTTTTGGGATAGGTGGTACATGGTTTTTGATTACCCACCATGCAACAATTGTGAAGTCCTACAATATTTCTTGAGGAAACTATACTATGAGTTCATCCTAAACAAAATCTTGAATTATTTTGATATGAGGGACTTCCAAGGGAGAGGTTAGGGGTCATCTCAAGATAGACCTAATGCACATCAATATCATAGGTAGCAAGCGAGATAACCTCTCACTAGGCCGCCTCATGAGCACATCCTTATCCCTTCCATTGTGAAGGAGAGTGCCAAGGTAGACACTTTGCAAGCCATTAGCTCTTTGAGCTAGAGTGTCATCTAGCATGCCAACCTATACTACAACACCATCCAGGGGAGTCTTCAAGTGGTGGGCTTTAATCCCATTTGTGTCAGGCTTGCGGGGTGACTTTTTCATATGACCCCACCGACACTCGGGAGGCTACTACATAAGATACATCTGCAACTATGTAGATGGCGAGGGCAACTGACATTTTGAATGAGGCCTATGACATCAATACTTAGGTAAATGTTAGCATGTTCATTGAATTTAATTTATTAAATTTCAATTTTGAAATGCAAGATTAACTAATTTAGTTTTAAGATTTTAATAAAATTTCAAGGTCACAACATTGATACTAGATACATCATCCCTACACCCACTTATTACTCCACTACATCTACTATTGAGGTATGTAACTAGTATTAAATTGTAAATTTATTACATGTTAATAGCATTGTTTTATGAATGGTATTCTAATATGTGATTTTGGATGTTGAATAGGCTAATATTGGAGGTTTTGAGGGAACACCTCTCAATGCTAGTGGATTTAGACAAACCTACACGTAGGTAATAGAATAAAGATTTTAACTAATGAATTGTACTTAAAATAAAGAGTTTATTACTAAACCCTAGGAGGAGCACCAGGAGCACTCCTCAACCTTAGAATAAATGAGTGACAAACCTATCACCATCTGATCGACAAGCAAAGGGAAAGAGTTTATTTTGAGAGCATGGAGAGCAATGAATTTTGATTCCAAAGCACTTTTTGTATGTCTATATGGCATTTTTGTACATATTTTATATCAGATATACTTGAAATTGTATGCCTATATGGCATTCTTGTAAGTCTATATGGCTATTTTGTATATATTATATACTTATATCGACATATATTGATGTATTCCTACATGGCTATTTAGTTAATACAAATCTTTTTATCGATGGTGTCCATATTTGCATTATAAATCCATGGTTCAATAGATATGAGTTACGTGTATTCAAGTGTATAATTTACAACTTCCGTGTATAATTTGTGACTTATGTGTATTCCAATGTATACTTTGTGACTTACGTGTTTTCATGTGTATACCTTGTATTCATGCATATACTTTGTATTAATTTTCGTATGCTATGTATTCATGTGTATACTTCAAGGCTTATGTTTTTTTGAGTACTTGTGCTTCTCTTATTCACATGTGTGCTTGAATTATTCACATGTCGTCTTCTCGTGGTTTCCTATTTTCACTTGATGGAAAAAGTGTCAAATGCAAGTAGTTCAAAGTTAAAAAGTGATCTCATAGGCTCAAACAAAGAGTTCATAAGTGTTATGGTTTTTGAGTAATAGCCTGTCAAAGATTGCTACCCTTTTGCACTTTTGACCCTTAAAGGATTGAGCCAGTTGAACATAGCTCGAAGTGATTTTGTGTGTTTAAGTATGAAATAGGACCATACCTAGCATAAAGTAACCATATGGATGTGTTGGAATAGTTTGTTTGGTCACATGAGTTGCAGAATGAAAGCTGCACCACTTTGCAACTTTACAATGCTTGCATTTGACACTTTTTCCATCAAGTGAAAATTGGACACCATGGGAAAACAACTCTGATATAATAAAAACTGAGAGATTTTATTGTAGAGGGTCCCAACATGATCTCGTAGGCTTGGATGGAGAGTTTGTAAGTGTCATGATTTCCAAGTAATAGCTCGTAAAAGATTGTTGCCCTTTTGCACTTTGGACTATTAAGGGATTGAGCCGATTGAACGTAGCTCAAAGTGATTCCATGTGTTCAGGTGTGAAATAGGACCATGCATAGCATAAACATACCCATTTGGATGCATTGGAACAATTTTTTTGGTCACACGAGTTTCAAAATGAAAGTTGTGCCACTTTACACTGCTTGCATTTGACACTTTTTCCATCAAGTGAAAATTGGACATCGCAAAAAAATGACTCTGAGATAACAAAAACCAAGAGAGGTTATTATAGAGGGGCCCAACGCAATCCTGTAGGCTCTGATAGAGATTTCATAAGCACAATGGTTTCTGAGTAATAGCCTATCAAATATTGTTGCCCTTTTGCACTTTGGACCCTTAAGGAATCAAGTCGGTTGAACGTAGCTCAAATAAATTCCACATGTTTGGGTGTGAAAGAGGACCATGCCTAGTGGAAACATACCCATCTGGATGTGTTGGAACAATCTGTTTGATCTCATGAGTTATAGAACGAAATTTTCACCACTTTGCAACTTTACACTACTTGCATTTGACATTTTTTCCATCAAGTGAAAACTGGACACCATGATAAAAATGACTTTGAGATAACAAAAATTGAAAGAGGTTATTGTACAAGGGCCCAACATGATTTCATAGGATCAAATGGAGAGTTTGTAAGCATCACGATTTCCAAGTAATAGCCCGTTAAAGTTTGTTTCCCTCTTACACTTTCGACCCTTAAGGGATTGAGTTGGTTGAACGTAGCTCAGAGTGATTCCACGTGTTTGGGTGTGAAAGAGGACCATTCCTAACATAAAAGTACCCATATGAACATGTTGGAATAGTCTGTTTGGTCACATGAGTTGTAGAACAAAATTTGCACCACTTTACAACTTTACACTACTTGCATTTGACACCTTTTCCATTAAGTGAAAACTAGACACCACAAATAAACAACTTTGAGATAACAAAAACTAAGAGAGTTTATTGTAGAGGGGGCCAACATGATCCATAGGCTCAAGTGGAGAGTTTGTAAGCCTCACAATTTTTGAGTAATAGCCTGTCAAATATTGCTACCCTTTTGCACTTTGAACCCTTAAGGGATCGAGCCGGTTAAACATAGCTCAGAGCGATTTGGTGTGTTTTGGTGCAAAAGAGGACCATATGTAATGTAAATTTACCCATCTAGATGCATTGGAATAGTTCATTTGGTCACACAAGTTACAAAATGAAAGTTGCACCACTTTGCAACTTTACACTTTGTATTTGACATTTTTTTCATCAAGTGAAAACTGGACACTACAAAATAATGGCTCCGAGATATAAAAAACTAAGAGATGTTATTGTAGAGAGGCCCTACACAATCTCATAGGATTATATGGAGAGTTCATAAGAGTCAAATTTTTTGAGTAATAGTCTGTCAAAGATTGTTGCCCTTTTGCACTTTAGACTTGGGATCGAGCCGATTGAACATAGCTCAGAGTGATTCAACATGTTTGGGTATAAAAGAGGGCCATGCCTAGCATAAACAAACCCATCTGGATACATTGGAACAATTCGTTTGGTCACACGAGTTGCAGAATAAATGTTGCACCACTTTGTAACTTTACACTACTTGCATTTGACACTTTCCATCAACTAAAAACTGGACACCACGGGAGAACAACTCTAAGATAACAAAAATAAAGAGAGGTTATTATAGAGGTTCCCTACGTGATCCCAATTCCCTAAATGAAATGCTCATAACTAACATAGTATCTAGGTAACAGTTCATCAAAGATTGCTTCCCTTTTGCAATTTAGACTGTTAAGGGATTATGTTGTATGAATTACAAATGTTTGAGGGCAGCAATAAATTTCAAAATTTGAGTAAATCTCATTACAAGTGTTTATTCAAATAGATTGTATGCTATATTGATATTGATATATAATCATTCGATTGATTTATTTTAATAAATTAAGTTTTTATTATAAGTTAGTCAATTGGTGCTAGTTATAATAGGGAGATAATAAAAGAAGAAAAAGAATGATTAGTAACCATCAATGGTTATTACACTCACTATATTAATAATATGATGTTTACAATAAAATGAGGGTTATTTGGTTGTCCTAATTTTTTTGTTTGTGCTACAATTGTCTAATATGCTTCATACACCATTTTGAAACCCAAGTGCTTGTACTTGTAGGCACAATGTCTTAGGTACTCCATTCTCATAGATATTTTACAATGTCACTCATACATTCCAGATTCCCTTATAATGTCTACATCATAGGTTCTCATGATGAGGTTAACTTCATCTGAATATCTTGATATTCCTTTGCTAAGCTTCACATGCTCTTTTACAATGGCTTCAAATCAGAATTGAGATTTCTCAAGGTCATCAAAATAAGGATGTTGCATTGCTTTTTTGGCTAAGATTCTCTTGGATGGATTATAAATCGGCATTTTCTGTAAGGGCACACCAATCAATTTTTAGTATTTTACTTACAAATAGGCAAAGTAAAAGAAGAAAAATAAAGAGCATCCAAAATGGAAATGAAATGAATATAAATGGAAGGCACTTACAGACAACAAATCCACACCATTTGGTTCCAACTCAGGAAAAACAAGGCATAAATCTTGATGCTTCCATTGAGGATAGGCATGTCAATCTCTCAACTTAGTCACTCCTAGTCATACATCTTCATTGGGAATTCCAAGATACCTATTGCATAAAACACCTCGCATGAATAGAATAAATCAAAATTCAAAATTCTCTTATAATTTTTACACCATAGGTGCTCATGATAAGGTTAACTTCAAATGAATAACTTGAAATTCCCTCACCAAGCTTCACATGCACTTTTATAATGGCTTAAAATCATAATTGACATTTTTCAAGATCATCAAAATAAGGATGTTGTGTTGCTTTTTGGCTGAGATTCTCTTGGATGGCTCATAAATCAACATTTTCTGCAAAGGGACACCAATCAATTTTTAGTAGATTACTTACAAATAGGAAAAGTAAAAGAAGATGATATAAAAATTAGATGATAGCACTGGCATCATAGCATTGGCATCATATAAATTAATGTGCATACAAGTATAAATTAAGAACCAATGTGCATACTTACAAATTAATCTAACAAACCATCTGGGTCTGCTCTACTCTTTATTGTGTCAAGTATTGCCTCATGTTCAGACTCGCGGACCTTCCACAAGGTCTTGTTCAAAGGTCTACCCCCATATTTGTTCAAATAAATATTAGATGCTATGACAAGGTTTGAATAATGAAAAATCTTCCGATGCATGTCAAAGTCCTGAAATAGCCAATATTTAACACTTTTATGTGGGTACTTTCTAAGCCATGTTCCAGTAACAACAGCTAAGCCTGTAGGGTATTTGATGTTTTCTCCATCTATAACTGGGGCCTCTAATTTATTTTTGTCCTCAACACAATGACACAAGTAATAGTTTATTCCCTCTTCATTGTCTTCATCTGCAATAACTACATAAACATGCCCTGCATTGATATGTGCAACAAATCTCTTGAAATTAGTCAGCATTACAAATACACTACAAAGTAAGATAACAATAGGAATTTCAAAAACTAAGCAAGTAGATATATTACCTAGTTGAACTAGATCTGATATGTGGTCAAAGTCAACCGATGAATCCATCTATGTTAGTTCCAATTTTGTCAGAGGGTGATACATGTGAAGTGGGCTAAGATAACGGCCATTTCTAAACCCATTCCTTTGACTCAAAATCATCCCAAGCTTGCATTGTACATGAAAAACAAAAGCATACCATCTTTCATGTATTGATACTACATGAACCAACATATGAGCTAAGGAAAGAGTGTAGCTCACTCGATCCTATTAGTGTACAACAATCCTCATATGGTGCAATGTTAGTATCATCCATCAACCAAAAAAATCTATGAAATAAAGACGTACCTTCATTACTTGGACCCATCAAAGTATTACACCACTCAAAGATTGATTTTGCATCTGTCAACTTTTCATTGTCTTTATACTTTAACTCTTTTCATTCTAATGATTTTTTCAATCATACTCCTAGACCATCATGCTCC
>VDFB02052340.1:0-28527 GCA_007258455.2 Sequoia sempervirens
GGCGGGTTGACGTACCTCATTGGATTTATGAAGCATGCTGCACAAACAAACAGACAATCGTTATCATTCTTAACCATGCAAATTTATCTTTATATTCTGAAAAAAGAAATTCAATGTTGCAGCACTCAAGTTCAACCATGTCATCATGAAAAATCAGCAATTGAGGAGGCTCGTTGAACCCATGGTTAATCCGTAAACATGTTTGTTTTCCCTCATTTCCATAATCAAAATAATAAGTGAAATTATGAGAAATAATAGGGGCAAGGAAGGATAAAACTTGGATGTCGTCACACGGAGGTGGCAACGTTGGATAGTCGAGAGCGAGCATAACATCCTTGATCATTGCATTGGCAGCCTTGGGCAGGCATGGTGGAGGGTGCAGCACTGTGGACCTTAAGCTTGCATAAGGTTGGGAGGATGGGGTAGCAAACAGCTCTTCCAAGTTGTGAGTAAGATCCACAGTCCCAATTGGTTGTTCTTGAAGGAGGAACACCTCATCTGCCTGGGTTTCCGTTGCTAGAACCTCTTCTTGATTGTTGTCTTCAAGGGGCAGCCTGTTGTCCCATCTCCTTTCCCATGTGTTAACTTGATTTTTGTGACATTCAATGTCATGGGATGATGACATGCATGAATCTGTCTCATTGCAGCTCTCTAGTTGTGAAGGAAAATCTACAAGGATTGAGGCAGAAGCACGCTCAGTTGCAGCCCACAGTTGACCAAGCTCATCGTATTTGTTGGCAGCCATCGAAACACCTCCACCTTTATCTTCTTCCTTTTTTTGTTCATGTATCTCCTCATGGCGTCCACTTGTTTCCTCTTGGTCACTATCGCTATAAATGGAGAAGGATCTCCTCTCCCAATTTGGAAACTCTAGTGCATCATTGTTCAAGGGCTCAAGGAGTATGTATTCATCGCTACTATCTTCTAGGATGTGCTCTTCCTCGACATAAGCATATCTCTGTAGTGTAGCTCCCAATGGAAAGAAGTCATCAATCGATGGCACCTCATCAAGGGGACCAAAGTCTACTGCATAATTTCCCTCCAAAGACTCGCCAGAAAGCCCACTGTCCATGGCACATAACTGCTCTTCAAGAGGAAGAACTTCTTGGTGACTGGTGGATAGCATTCCCGCTTGGTCTACTTCATCGCTCAGAAGTCTGAGACTGTATTGTTGTCCTTCTATTGCTGCCCCAACGTCCTCTTGATGTCCACCTTCAACTAAGCCATCACTTGACTCAGGCTCTTGGTCTTCTTCTTCGATATGGGCAGCAAGTAGAGGAGGTCGGGCACTTGGCTACCTTGCTTGATCTTTGACTTGTTTGAGGGCTTCTTGGCATAGCTTACATGTGAGCTCTGAATGTGATGAATCATGGAGTCGGCACCAATTTAGGAGCAGCAATATCTCTAAATCCACTTGGTATTTCAGCTCAGTCCAATCCCTCGCTAGTCTTGAGACGAGCTGGTCATATCTTTCTGCTGCCCCAAGGCTTTTAGCCTCCTCTTCTTCTTGATTTTCAACATCTGTGTTGGTTGTCCTAGCATATGCTGCTGCAAATCTCATTGGTTCATCTTCACCTACCAATTTCTCTTCTTCTGGAGTGGAGGACTGCCCTTGATTGGTGGAGGGAAGGCCTTCTAAATTAATTTCAATCAGATTTTCACCAAGGCACCTTGATGTCCTTGTAAAACCTGCCTCTTCCTCTTTGTTTTCAACTTCAATGTTTGCTGCTCCAACATCAACTTGTATCAAATTTCTTGGTTCATCCTTGCTCTGATATCCTTCAAATGTTGACAACTTTTCTGCCTCATTGGATAACTTCTCCTCATTAAAAGTTGGCTTCTCTAACTTGTTCGAACAACCCCTAGCTTGAGTGATGATTTTTGTGCATGACGAGCAAGTAAATTCAGAGTGGGTGCGTTGTGAAATCTGCACCAACAATACATTAATATTTCCTCCAATCTTGGTCCATCCTTGCTGCTCAAATGTTCCTGGATCAGCTCCTTAAATGCCTTGGCTGCCATGGCTGTCAATTCTTCCTCCGAGTCTGCAAGGGCTAAAGGCTGATATATTTCCCAAAAGGGAATTTCTCCCTGCAAGACCTTCTCAATTTTGTCCAAGAATGTTAGACACCCCAATTCACTATGCCTGCAAGTGCAATGGATCCGACATCTATCTGCCAATGTGAACTGCTGCAATGGCTTCTTCAATCTCTTGTTCAAATTTGCATGTAGCTGAGTGATGTCAATTTGTGCATGCTGCTCCATTTCGACTCAGCTCTTGTTTGCCTTCAAAATTTTTTGATTTTTCAATTAAAGAGATCTCCTATCTCAGATTTCTTCCCAAATATTCCTTTCTTAGCTTCCAACTTTCAGATTCATAGCCTCAACATGTCATGCCCTCCTTCTAGCGCCAGTTTTGTTGATGTGTTTTTTATGCACTTTTCAACACAGGCAGTGCGTAGGTGCACTACCTCTCTTGAAAGACAATCTTCCACAATCAAATTATAGAACACTATCCCAAGGTCTCTCGGATGTCAAGTCATGATAGTGCTTAGATACCTTAGTAGTTTGATGTGATTTGCTGGAATCACAAGGCGGACTTACGGATGAGTTACAAAGCATGGAAGTTGGGTTTGCAAATGTAGTTTCAAAGTGCTGGAAGTGAATGAACAGTGGCTGTCCACTCAAAACAGCAAGCTGAAACTCATTAAGTTCATTTGATTTGGCTTCGTGGTGATGCTTTGGGTCCTACTCTAACCAAAGATTAAAAGAAACAGCAAAAGGAGAAGGGTTAAGAAAGCTATTCTAATCCTAAGCTACGAATGAACAGTAACAATGGTGGCTACTAAAGTAGACAGATTTCCCTAAACTGGGTTTTGCTTGGCCAAGAGAAACCTACAGTTGCACAAAACCAATGCAATCTTCTAAGGACTATATATTTTCAAATTGCACATGCACATCATGCCTGTAATTGAACTAAAGTTGCAACAATGAAGTAAAAGAGCTCGGTGGACAGCTTATAGAAGTGACTCATCATCCCGATAGTCCACAAGCATGGTACGGAAATCCATCCAAATACTAAAAGCGACAAACACCATCACCACTCCATTCAAGGAAACTAACACTAAAACTAACATGGAAGGAAAAACATGCATGCAAAATAAAGCCAAAATCAAAGAAACATCCATAAAATCATGTAATGTTGTCTTCTATTCTTTGCAAATGCTTTT
This sequence comes from Sequoia sempervirens, assembly GCA_007258455.2. Taxonomy (NCBI): domain Eukaryota; kingdom Viridiplantae; phylum Streptophyta; class Pinopsida; order Cupressales; family Cupressaceae; genus Sequoia; species Sequoia sempervirens. The sequence goes on from VDFB02052340.1 coordinate 3,231, forward strand.
ATGACTCTCAACACTTACAAATGAGGGGCAAAGCCCCTGTTGCCTATAGTTTTTCAAAGCCCAAATGAATGACTAGGATTCAATTACAATGAGTGGATCAGATTCAATTACATTAGGGTTTCACCTAACCCTTATTATCTAGAAAATTAAAATACATTCCTTGTCTTTTCTCTATTTTGTCATCTAGTGACAGTCACTGTAGCAATTTTGTCATTTAGCTGATTGCCCTTTTCACTATAGCTAAAACTGCCTGAAAGTTGTCTTTTTCTTGATGTGCTTGCAGCATTCTTCCTTTGATCAAATGAGTCCATCGATGATTGGCATCAATGGATTGAGTGGCCTCGATTGAGATAAAGCTCCTTAGAAATCATCATCATGCGGAAAAGGTAGGACAACTCCCTCAATGGGCCTCTTTGATAGAACTGCGGAAAGCTTCTTGACTCCTACAAACACGAAGTGTCGTAAGTGCATTTATACATTAGTTAAGGAAAATGTCAGTCAAACTTACAAATTCCTTGTTAGATCTATCCATGCATCATCAAAATATCTTGATGTTCATTATTGGAGCTCATTTGGGCCTGTAAACATTATCGTTATATACTTTAAAGGGTCTGACGTCGGATGAAGGAAAGATGCGTGAAGAAAGCGAGAAGAAGCTGATTGGGCCGGAAGCCAAAAGCATTTCAGGAAGAAGGCCGGGCTCCCCGATGTTCAAAGTAGGAAGGGCCGAAAGGAGCTCAGGATGTTCAAAACTCGCAAGGAAGAAGAAGAGAAAGCTCTTTCGGATATTCAAATAGCGGAAGGGAGGCATGCTCCGGATGTTCAAAAGCAATGACAGGCGGAACCCGGCACGAAGGGCGGGCTCGAGAGCCAAGAGGAGAGCACCAGCCGAGTTCAGCAGGTGGCGGGAACCTGGAAGCAGCCCTGAGGAGGAGCGAACTCCGGCCAGGAGAAGGAGAAAATGAGTAGGAAGTTAAAAGCTGACAGGCGGATCGAGGAAAGCAGCCATGGAGAAGACTCACGGAAATGGGAAAAGGCCCGTCGGAGAGTTCAAAGTAGCGGCAGGCGGAACCAGGCTTATTACGGAGAAGTGGTCAGACTCTGAGAAGAAAGCGGTGCATCGAGATTTCCTTGGCAGCGGAGCCTCCAATAGCCTGGAGGAGTTACGGCGGCCGGAAGTTCCAGCAGCAGCCAGGCTCCGAGCCCCACCCAGGAGGCGGGCTCCGAGGCGCGGGAAAAGGCGGTAGTCGGAAGTTAAGCAGCCGATGGAGAAGGCGGAACCACAGAAAAACTGACCCACGGAGAATAGGAGGCTGAGAGAAAAAGGAAGCGGCCTTGGCCCCGGAAGTTCCAAAACAGCAAAAGGGGGACAAAGCTCTGAAACCACCAAAACTTAACCAAACTTTGACGAAACCTTGGCAGTTCATTTAAGCACATCAAACACATCCCATATCCAAAAAAGGGTGACCCCAAAGTCAAAAATGAGGAAACGGGAGCGACAAGGGTCCACGGATGTTTCAAAAACAGAAAAAGCGAGACAAAGCTCCGGAACCACTGAAACTTAACCAAACTTTGACAAAACCTTGGTAGTTCATTCAAACACGCCAAACACATCCCAAATCCACCAAAAAGTTGTCCCCATAGCCAAAAATGTGGAAACTGGACCGACAGGGGTCCACAGATGTTTCCGAAACAACCAAAGCAAGACAAAAGGCAGAAAGGGGATGGGCGACTTTATTTCTCTACAGATTTGAATACCCCAAGCAGGTGAATTTGGGTAGGGGATTTGATCGTTTGAAGACACATGACCAATTTGGGCTTGAAAATGGGGCACGCAAAACAAGACAGGAGCAAAGCATCCTGTCAGGAGAGAAAAAAAAGGGGGTCCCTGCCTACGGCGGGGCGTGTGTGCAAAACATGCACAACAACAATTAGCACACATACACACACATATATGTCTACATAATAAAATCCGAAAATCCACCCCTATTCCAAATTACATTAGGGCTAGGAGTTATGCAAAAGATTTACCAAGGTATCTAGGTGATATGACATTTTAGAGAGAAAAAAATTGTTTAATATTTTAGTAAACTACTTTTTTTGTACAATTGTGAAGTTTAAAATTGTAATATTTTTTGAAAGAATTAGAAGATCTAATTGAACAAATCTATAATTATTTTAAATATATTTTACATATTACAAAGGAGTTGGATGATTAATAAAGTAAGAATAATTATGAAAAAAAATTTATGTAGGTGATGATTATGATATCATAGCTCACATATAGATGAGAATCCCAAAACTTTGTATAACAACACTAATGATTTTGAAATCAATTTATTCATATATAGGAAGTTATATGTCTAACCCTTACTTGAACTAATAGTATTGCTATAATCTGTAGAATTATGGTTTGACTAATATGTTGAATTCAACTTCACATTGAATATTTGGATCACTAACAACCTAATCTATGAATCTACCTATACAAATCCCTTACAATATTTTTTTCAAACTATATTCTTGAGTGAAAGATCGAGGAAAATGATTGTTAGGAAGTGTTTTACATTTCTAATCTTAGTCTTCTTGAAATGGATGACTTGATTTATTTTATTAACACTTCATGATCCAATCAAAAATCACAATTCCTAATCCAATCAAAGATCACAATTTTCCATTTACAAGACTTCTAACCAATAAAAGCTTAGAATTTCATGAATTGAGAAAATTTATTCCCTACTTTCTTTCACAATACATCATTTTCTTTGACAATTATCCTTTTAACCAAATTTTCTAAATCCTCTTCTTGACACTCTTTCCTTCTAAAATTAAGATATTTGACCAACTCCTTTAAATAATAAAAACACGATCTCTAATTTTAAAGATAATACAAAAACATCTTTATCCAACTCCTTTAGAAAATTAATATAGTAAATATAACTCCAATTTTTATTACTAAACGTACAAATTACATAACAAAATTTGATATCCTCTGTCACACCAAAATCCTGGCACAATCAATCTCTATATAAAATTTCACCAATTCAAAATACAAACATAAAAAGCAAAATATGCTATAAGAAGTAATATATGGTGCTTACGTAGATTAATCTAAAAAGGCCTTCAAGTCAAACTATTATTTTGTCTTCCACAATTGTTAACTAACATTCACGTGGAGAACTGTATAGGCATTCAATAGTTTTTGAAAAAAAATCTCAAAATTTTAGGTTTATGTTGTTCCCGAAAGTTATTTATTTGTCGTTTCAAAATTTCATAAATTCTTCTCTTTTTTATTTGGATTTTGTTTTTAATAGGAATGTTTGATTTTAGACAAAAGATACTTTATTTGTATTGGTTGTTTTTAGAGATATTGTATTTGCATTGGTTGTTTTCGAATAATCAAATGCAAATTTCATCAATTAAAGGTAGGACAATTAATTTTATTTTTTGATAGGGACACGATATAAATTTACTATGAATTATTTGACATTGAAAAGTGTAATATTTAAATAATTAGGCCTGCACTATTATTATTTTTTTGGTTTTCTAAAATAAATAATTCAATCTCCTTTGAAATATTAGTAATCTCCACACTACAATATCTAATTGTAGAAATTGGGTGTTAAGCTTAGATTTTTTTTGGATGTTAAGTAAGCTTAAATTATTTGGGGGAAATATGAGGATTAACTTAATGAAACATTGTAATACTTTACTAGAGCTCGTAACAATTTTAAATTATGTGAAAAATTATTTATTTTTAAGTTTAATAGATCTAAGTTTCTACATGATAAATATGTTTTTATTATATATCCATGAATAGATTGATGGTAGAACATATAATGTGTTTTTATTATATACCCCATGATTAGCTTGGTTTTATTATATATCCTTGAGGAATTGCATCTTTTTTAGGAAGATAGTGTGTTTGTTGTCTTAATGGTTTGAGAGGAAATTGATATTTCTATAGTTATTGGTAACATCATTGAAAGAAAAAGTAGTAATAAATTGAAAGGCTTGGTTTCTGGTGAGACCGTCTCTGTATTTGAAGTTGCTCCTCACATTATTACTTTTGAAAAAAATTTGGTTGGGTATATTGAGTTTGTTGTTGGGTCTATTTTCGATGAAGCAATGGACCTTCCCTCCAAAAACATAAAGGGAGATGATGATCTAAATGGAGATGGTTGTGCATAATAATTTGATAAGTAGGGCTAATATAGATGGTCTAGTAATTTGTCAAGAGTTTCTCAAGGAGGCTATAACCTTTGAACATGTATATGCTAAAAAAATTAAGAAAGAAAAAGAGTACGACTCATCCCTTCTAGATTCTAATGATTGTAGTTCCCCTATAGTTAGGAAAAATCCTCATTCCAAAAGGGAGGTTAGACAAACAATAGATGTAGGTATGGATGAAGGAGGTCAACCTAATGTCAAAGAAACCAAATCTAAGTCCAGACAAAAAGAAAATGTTAGTGGCAAGAAAAAGAAATTGTACTTGTTTTCCTTCAATAATAATTGTAAATCAAGATTTTATCATGAAATATTCAAGGACTAAATATTCAAGCCATAAGTAGGTATTATTTGAAAACTTATATGTTGAAAAATAAACTTGGCATATTTCTCATTTAGGAGGTTAAAATGTCCAAGGATTATTTTAGGGAGTCCAATGTTCGTATCTATCCTAAGATTAACATTTACATTAACCTCCTTATGGGTGCTTCTAGAGACATCACCAAAATGTGGAATACGAATCTTCTTCATGGGGGAATGATACATTATTCTAGACATAGTTTGGAAACTAAATTTTATGTATCTTCTTCCAACATTCATTGAATCCTTTCAAATATTTATGCTTCAAACACTAGGACAACTCATTATTTGTTGGATTAGTTATACTCATCAATAAGGAGAAGTTTTGGATGCTTGTTGGTGACTTTAATTCTCCTCTCTTTCATTTTAAAATTCTTGGGGAAATAAATAACTATACTGAGAGCATGAACGATCTTACTAAATTTATATTTGATGTTGGGCCAATGGATGTGGATCTAAAAGGGATTCTATAAATACTTGGACTAATAGAAGAATGGGGTCCATAATCTCATTCAGGTTTGACTAGATATGCTTTTTATCTCTAGATCTTGGGGCATTGGTGTTGATATATTGGGGATTTTTATCTCTATATCTCTACTCTCCCCAAAATTAATTATGTTCATAGTCCACTCCTTAATTTGGGAGATTATATATCTAAAGGTTCCTAACCTTTTAAGTATGAAATAATATGGCCTTCAAACCCTAACCTTAGAAATTGCATTAAAGAATGGTGGGATATTGATCTTAGTTGTATAGGGCCATGTTTAGGGAAACTCAAAAACTTAAAAATGTGAAGCTTACTTGAACTAGCCTTGTGATTCCAAGAAAGATGATAAAGCTATAGATATGTTTTTTGAGCTAGCCATGTGAGTTTCAAGAGAAATGATAGAGATATAAATGTGCTTACTTGAACTAGCCTTATGAATTCATGCAAGATGATAAATTTATCTATGACATGTTTACTTGAGCTAGCCTTGTTTGTCTCAAGAAAAATGACAAAGATATAGATATGCTTACTTGAACTACCCTTGTGAGTCTTAGCAAGATGACAGATATGGAGTGGAGCTTCCAACCCAAGAGTAGCCAAAGTTTTTGAGCTAGTTTATCCACTAATGATTTATGCTAACTTAACACCTTACTTGAAACAAGAAAATTTTCAAGCAAAGAGTTAGAGATAAAAGATAAGAGATCTGGATCAATCTTTTATATATTGATAATATTGTTGATAATGATATATTGATTTATGAGTTTAGATGAGCTCAACATATTATATATTCTTTTCTAATCCTTTACCAAAGATAATAATTTGAAGCTCAATGATATAACTAGTAAGATGTTTTAGTCAAATAAAGATATATTGTAGTTTGATATCAAGTCTAATTATTTGAAACTTTTCACATAGTTTTTTTAGGTTATGCTATTGACATTTCCAATGAAACTAATATTACTCAAACATGAGGTAGAATTGATCAAAAGTGCTACAAGTTAAATCAAATGAACGTCAAATCTTATCAAAAGTGTGGTGAAATGGATGTGCAACATTGATAATCAAATGTAGCCTAGGATAACTCAAAAATGCTACAAAATAAATCAAATATGTAGACAAATAATTTTATAGAAAATGACAGCTCAAAAGCATAGAGCAGTGACTCAAATGCATTATAGGATAGTTTAGAAGTGTTGTTTTGACAATCAAATGCAGTTTATTATAATATTTTTGTCTTAGGCACTTTATTTTAGCAAGAGATATAAAAAATGACCAAAATAGATCCATGGATAAAAACATTTGAGATAGGGTAGGAGCTAAAATTAATAAATAGATAAGATTATGTCATTAAATAAATAAATTTATTTAGTTCATGAGTGTAGTTGGAGAAAAAATAATTATTTAAAAAAAAAAATTGTGAGGGGAAAGATAATTTTAATTTATTTAATTTGTAGGAAGAATGTTAGCTAATTAATTTTTTTTTTAAATATTTAATTATAGTGAACCAAAAATAATTTAAATTTGATATTAATTAATATTGGAGAGAAAATAATAAAATGATAATTTAATTAAATAATAAAAAAATATTTAATTAATGTGGATATGATATTTAAAATAATTATAAATGATTTAATGATTATAAATGAAAAGATGAGATATTATCTTTTAATTAAATAATTAAAAATAATAATTAATATAGATAGAAAAATTGATGAAGATAATGGTAAAATGGAAAGATAAAAATATATTAGTCATTTTTAGGTGATATATATATATATATAATCAAGTTATGTTTGTTGGATAAATCTAAAGACAATTGAAGTGAACAAATATTCATAAATTGTGCATAACACCAATGAAATTGAAAACTAACACAATTTTATTTTATTGTGGACTTTCCTTAACAATGCAAGAAATAATAACTTCTTGCTACTTCCTTCTACAACCCAAAATAACTAAGGTTTCTTCATTTCATCTATTTTAAAATATAAAAGTATAATATAAAAGAGATATATAATTTTGACTTACAATGCAAAACTATCTATAAAGTGTTGGAAATTGATGGCTTGGTTTATTTTACTAACACTTCATGATGCAATCAAAGATCACAATTCTCCAATTACAAGACTTTTGGCCTCTAAAAGCTTAGAAATTTATGAAGTGACAACTTTTTCCCCACTTCTAAAATACAAGGTAATTTTCCTCGACAAGACAACTGTCTTTTCAACTAAATTTAATGGTTTCTTTCAATCCTATGCTTGATGCTCTCTCCTCTTGAAAAAATGACATATTTGTCCAATTTCTTTATATAATACAAACAAAAATATAATATAACCCTAAAATTACCTCAAAATTAAAAAACCTTATCTAAATTAATAAAATCTAACAAACACAAAGTAACATATTTATATGAAATGAAAATATACATTTTATTAAAATAATATATAACAACATAATTCTGATAATAAAAAACTCATACTAAACCTATAGAAATTTACTAGTAGCAAATATAGCTCCAATTATTAGAACTAAACGTACAAATTACATACTACAAAATCTGATGTCCTCTGTCACACCAAAATGCTGGTACAATCAATCTCTATAGAAAATTTCATCAATTCAAAATTCCAACAAAAGAAACAAATAATAATGATTAGACTATGACTAATTGTAGTCATTACTCTCAAGTGAAAAGATATTCTATCACTCTCACAGAGAAATAATCTATGGTGCCTACGTAGACAGAATCAAATCTTCAAATATAAAATTAATTTAGAGTAAGGCCTTCAAGTCAACCTTGTGCAGCTTTCAACAGTCTTATTATTTTGTCTTCCACAATTGTTAACAAACATTCACGTGGAGAAGTGTACGGGCATTCAACAGTTTTAAAAAACAAAAATCTCAAAATTTTAGGTTTATGTTGTTCTGGAAAGTTATTTATTTGTCCTTTCAAATCTTCATAAATTCTTCTAAACTTCTGTACAACATGGCAATCTTTTGGACGTATTTTTTTGACATTTTTTGGATTATGCTTTGATAGGAATGTCTGATTTGATATAGAGATCTATTATTGCAAATACTGCATTTGTATTGGTTGTTTTTAAATGGTCAAAGGTAAATTTTGGCAATGAAAGTAGGACAATTATTTATTATTTTTGGTAGGGACGAGATACAAAATTATTATGAATTATTTGATCATTGAAAAGTGTACTATTTAAATAGATTGCATCTTGTTTTTTTTCAAACTAGTTGAAAATAGTATATGATAGAATTATAAAATTAGCATATTATAAATTATAGATGACTTTTAATGAGATAAATTATTAGTTGGTATGAGTTTTTGGAAATCCATAGAATAATAAGACAAGTTTTTGATCTAAACTGTGTAGTTTTAAATTAATGTTTGGATTACACAATAATTCAGCATCATATATATATATATATCTCTGTGTGTGTCTATATATATATAATTTAGATAAATTGTTGTTTATAATCAAAATAAATCTATGTTATGTGCATGATATATCATGGAAAAAGATGAACCTTATTTAAAGACATCCATAAGTAGTACACAAACCATAAAATATGACCGCAAATCTTGGAAGACTATTCAGAAGAATCTTAAGTTTTAAAAGTATTATAAAATTTAGAAGAATCTTGATGGAAGTCAATTGGGAGGATCTCCTTCAAACACACTACCTGCCCATCCCTATATAGTGACCAGAAGTTTTGGAAGCAAAGAAAAGACAGAGATGAAAGTGGCTTACTACCAATGCACAGCCATTTAAGTCAAAATTGGATGTACAAAATGAATTCCTTATCACATGGGTGTGTGGAATTAACACTTGTGAGTGGTTGGAAAAGTGTTTGAGATTTTTGGTAATCTTTGACTTACAATGCAAATTGAGAATCTTATTTTCCAATTCCTTTTGTTTTTTTATGGCATATCTTCTCACAGATTTTTAAAATTTATACTTAACTTATTTGGAGTTTTGTCTATTGAAAATGCCCATCTCCTATTTAAACTCAAAAGTAAATTTTGTTTATAGAATTCTTTTGAAAGTATTTGCATATGCCTAGCAAAGTTCATTTTGCTTTCAAGCGAATGTGTGATCTGACACCAAAAGGGAGAATTAGTTAAAGAAGAAAAAGTCATGATTATCATATAATTGCTAAATTTTATATTCTTTGTCATCATATAAGTGGCAAATTTTATATTCAATTATTTTATGTCATATTTAATTGTTGAGTTTTATATTCAATCATCATTTTATAGATTTTATTATATTACTCATTTAACTTAGTTATTCTTTGATTAGGGCTTTTTTTTGTGGATGTGGTCATCAAATTTTTGTTGTTGGACAAGGTTTTTTTTTTTTTTGAGATCTTTTTATCCTTCAAATTAGATGTTTAGAAGTAACAAATTATATTTAAAGATTCGTTTGCGGTTTGTAACTGTCATTTTAGAGAGGGTCATGTTATGACAAGATTCTTAAGCAACATGCAACCATAACTTGTTATGAGAAAAAAAAGTCGTGTGATTTCTTATCAACCTTCCATTAAAGAGATTAGCATGACTATCTCCAAAGAATTGCTCGAGAGAAAAAAATGATGGAATGTAGGGTTTCAAGGAGACCCAAGTTGCTTCTAGACCATCAAATGTTATGTAGGGCTTGCCTAGTTCAAGTGAAGAAAGAAGAATGATGAAATTGAGAGGCATGCTTAGTCTTTTTCTTCTTTCTGCCTCAAGGGAGACTTTAAAACTGGGAGACTAGCTAGGAAATAAACTTTTCTAAGGATCTATTAGAAGGGGTTGTTCAATACTCCTTGGAATGTTTTTTATTTTCAACCATCTTGATATGGCTGATCTTTTGTGGTTCATAGACTATATATCCTTTGTTTCTTGTGTTCAGTCATTTTATTGCTTGTCCTACATTACTACTCATTGATATTGATTGGATTTCGTTGACATATCTTTCTTGTTTTGTACAAACAAAATTAAAATCCTTTTAAAAAAACCCCTACCTTTCACCCTGAATTAAGAAAAACACAAAAACTAACTTAATAATTTAATTTTGATGGTCACCATTAGCCTGGTCTATTCATTTACTCAGCTTTCATTTAAACCCTACACCTTCAAGAACCCTAAAATATTGCCTGATCTTCAATATACTATACTAAGACTTTGAGGTGGAAAATTGTTGGAAGCTGGTAACATAGTCCAATCAAAAAGCTGATTTAGAAGGTCCACTTGGATCTGTATGGAATTTGAGAGAAACTTTAGCTTGGAAATTTGGGTACTATATTCTTCACAACACAGAAATCATTTAGAGTCCTTCATGTCTGGCTTGTTGTGCTCTGAAGCAGATTGGCCTTGAGGTGATCAAAAGTCTTGTAGGGTCGGCATCTAGTTTGGCTGCAAAAGAATGAGGATATAATAAATTGTAATTTCTAAGTTTACAAACATAATCTATCCATCTGGAGTTCAAATATTTTTTAAATTGTGAGGGATTTCTTCATCTGATTTAGGGCTTAAAGATTATAAATTCCCTTCTTTTCTCATTTCTTCTTTGCTTCCAGGCTTAGCTCTCAAATGGGTTTTGATATTGGGGATAGACATTGTGAATTCAGTCTATAGGCATCATGTAAACTGCAGTTTTTATATTCAGGCCGAGGCAAAGCAATAAATAGAGGAAAAAGAAAAAAATGAGGAGCTGTGAAAGAAGAGGGGAAGTAAGACAATATTTGCTAAAATGGAGGCTATTGTTCTCTATGAATTCGCTGTCACTTTGAAATATGCTTTGTGTGAATTGTTACATCAATCAGTCAGACAGGGAGAACTGAAAGTTGTAATGGGTGTTCATTTCACACATAACCATGCCTGTCAAAGTTCACTACAAAAGTGATCTTTAGATTTATATTTCTAAATGTCTTCTTGTTTGGTTTTCAAGGAAGTTAAGATTTATAAGCTAGGCTTTCTTGTTATTTTCATGATCCGTCCTTAAATAATCTCCCAAATTAATCTATACACAATAAGCTAAACCCAGTAAATTTTGAATCTTTATAATGTTCTAGAGTTTCTTTGGAAAATTAACCTTCAAGACCATGAATTTGAATTCATTAACTCAGAATATTTCCCCTGCTACACATGTTTTGGGCTCTCATTACAGGTTATGGTCAGAAGGAGCAGACTACTGGGTTACTGAAACAACTATTGCCAATCCAGAAGAAAATCCTTCAACAGTAAAATTTGCAAGTATGAGCAGATGCAACAGAGATTTCATACAACATGAAAACTTCAGAGACAGTTCTATTTTGAACAAATGTGATATTCCTCTGTTTATAGGTTTTGCAAAAAATAGAACATATGACTTTACAGAAGATTAGTGGAACAACAAGAAGAGAAAAAAACTCATGTTTGAAGATCAAATAACCACAGAAAAATCTTTTGTAGATTCATGTGCTTTGTTGAGCATCTAGTTCGTTTATTATTCTAATTAAATTTACAAATGAAGATAGAGCACCAAGTAATGTCAAGGACTCAAGAGCTCCTTTGGAATTAGGATTGATTGAAAGGCTCAGTCAAGATATAAAATCATCTCTCTCTCAAGAAGAGGAAAAGCAATATGAGATGATTGAAATCTGTCTCTTCACATTGATTGAAAATATTTTGAGATGAGACTGTATATAATTGTAGGGCCCACAATGATTTATTGGCAAAGTTACTTGGTTTATAAAGAATATGTAAAGGATTTTTTTCTAAAAGTTCTTACACGAATAAATATTTATTTCTAAATAAAAATAGTATGAAAGAATTTAATTGAATAAAAAAATAATTACTTTTATTGATGGCATTGAGTAAGAAAATTCATTGATTAGAGTTTTTGGTTGAGGAGGTCTAGGATGATGAAAATGGAGATGATGAAGAAGACAATGGCTAGGAGGTTGTAGATGGGGATACTTGCAGATGACTGAAATGGTTATTTGGATTAGGAGGAGGAAGAAAGGCTTATAGATTTGTGGATAGAATTCCATCAAAAAGCTTGCAAATATTTTGCAACTTGACATGATTTTGCTAAGAAGGTGAGCTTTGTTGAGAAGAGATCTTAGGAATCAATGCCTCCAAAGTTGTTCGATCATCTCCTACTATTGTGAGAGGTTTTAGAGTTCTTGTAGGTGGTGTATCATGACAATGGTTGAGATGTGGTTTTCTTCCCCTTCATGCAACTTGCAAACATTGTTGACAATGAGTCATATTTAGGATTGTAGGTTAGTTGGATGTGCAGAAGTTGAATGGACTTAAGGATAGAGCCTTATGCATTCTCCTAATTTTGGATAACAAGTAGAAAAAAGGAGAATGTCTAGGAAGGTAGTATACTTCGATTATTCTAAAAGTGGAGCTATTTTTAGCATTTAGGGTTCTTTAGAGTAACATGACTTCTTGTCACATGACTATATCTATGTCTATTGGTCTCCTCTATTTTTATTGGGTGGTATGTCCTATTTTTTTTTTATCCCATCTATATGAGGTGTGATTGTTACAATTGGTTTACAGCCTTTGTACTATTGATCCTTCACATTGCCTCTTCGCTAATGGCTCATCTTGAAAGATACATCTAATCATGTCTATGTAAAAGAGTTGGGGCCTTATCAATTCCTACTTTTACCCTTAATAAATAAATAAATAAAACTATATTTCTCCAATCCTTTTTCCAATAATAGAAATGGTAAGGAGTGGGAAGGCAAGGAGTAGGAAAAGAAATGGGAAGAAAATATTTGAACTTCAGATTAGTGGGACTTTGGTGTCAACAAAGGAAGGGGATGGCAAGGAGGATAATGTTACCAAGTTTTGTGAAATTGTTAATAAGTGGGATGACAACCTTGATGAAGGAATGGAAGAATCAATCTTGGACCTTGGGCTCAAAGTTTACTAGTTTTCTTTGTGTGTTCAACCTCCAAGACTATTATGGGGAAGATAGACTGTTTTTGCATGTTACATACTCATGCCGCTAGAAGGAATGGTGGGGTCTCTAAGTTTGTTGATTCATGTCACAGAATATGGAAAGGTTTCCTTCTTCTTTCCATTCCTAGGAGGTCTTCTAATAAAAAATGTCAAACTTTTGAAGTTCTAGTGATGGTGGGAGAGGCTATTTCCTTGGACACAATTTTTGAGCTTGTTCCATGTGGGGCTAGGGATGGGCTCCCTCCTCTTGATAAAGGTTCTATGGATGTCCTATTTTTGATAGATGGAGCGATTTCATATGGGATGCCTACATTTAAAGAGATGAAACTTGGTTGGGAAATCCTAGGCTGATGTGGTTAGCGGTAGATCCCATTTGGTCCCTTCTCATTCATGCTTTCTTAATTTGGTAGTTCTCAACAATTAGATTGTTACATCCCATTTTGGAACCCTCTATACTATGTTATTTTGTTTTGTATATTGATTATGAACCTAAAAACATGAATTTTGATCAATTAGAGTATGTGAACATTCAATATTATATCAGTTTGATATAGTTTGATTAATGTCAATATAAAATTGGTTTCATATAAATGATAAGGAATGCTAAATTTATTTTTTAATGGCTTACATTGATGCTTTTGTGTATTATTGGACAAACTAAATTTTCGACTTGATAAAGTAGATGCAAGAGATTGTTCTACCCCTCCAAAATTGACAGGTAAAGTATCCCTAGAGAGAAAGTAGAAGATCTGTGAAGAGAACCAAGATCACCCTAAAAATTAAGAATTCACACAAACACCCCATGTATTGCATTATTGCTTCATTGTGAAATTTCATTTGAAGCTGTTTGAATTCTTCATTCATATGAGTTGCCTTTAGTATTGCAAGATTGTGCAAAGTTCTATGAATTATTCTTTTCCCTAATGGCCGTATGAAATGTTCAACTTTATGTTATAACGTTTTCATAGAGATAGAATATTGTCATTGTGTGAAGTGTTGCGATTGATAATCATTTTTCAAATCTTGTTGTATTGCCTCCTCTAATTATTTTGACTGATATTTTGTATGTTTCAACGTCATAATATTGGTTAAAATTAATAAATGGTAAGAAGGTTATTTTTATCTTATTCGTGTTTGAATTCTAAAATTTGGTTTTCCTTGTAAGATTAAATGTTCAATAATAAATCTTTATTCTTTATTAGTGCAAAAGCGGACTCCTTTTAATTCGTTCGAGTTTCGTTGGAATCGGGCCTGAAGCTCTTTACGATGTGTAAATTTTGGAGAAAAATGAGACACTTCAATTTTCGAAAAATGTCCATAGGATCATCACAACACTTCCTCAAGATCTCAACTATACATGCACAACCTGTTTCAACCTATTTTCCTCTTTTTCACAATTTTCTCAATATCCTTGAGATCTTCATCCCATAGTTGACATAAATGACAACACCAATTAGTAGACTTCCTATTGACATCAATGACAACACCTTTATACTTGCAACAGGTTTCTCACATTTTAGCTCATTACAACCTTAGATATAATTAAGGTTAAGAGCACACACATTGTTTCAGTCACTCAATCAGCTATTCATGGAGGTAGAAATACCAAAATAGGGGTTTTACCTAGGAAATATCCTATATAGCCACCCCTTGTCCCTCTTGTATTTTTTGCAGGTTGAAATTTGAAAATGGAAATTTTAAAGCAAGACTTTATCTAAGGCAAACTAGGAGTTATAGGCTTGTGAAATCAAATCCGAAAAAGAAGGACCTCAATCTAGGGTGCATTGCACCCTAGATTGGCTATTTCAGTCCTCAATTGTTGTCATAGGTGCACAATATTCTTCCCTTCTCAAATCTATCTTTTTTTTTTTGTCAATTGAGTTTTATTAGGATAGAAATCTTATATTTTCAAATTAGGTCTTGTACTCAAATTAATTCAAATTATCCATCTCAATTTCAATCAATTTTCAAGGTAATAAAGGATTAGATATAGGGCATATTGACTCTCCTCTTAGGTTAGCCAATCTCATACCCTTGTTTATTTAGATCTGAATGTGAGAGTGGAAAATGATTGATCTTAGTGAGCTACACAATAGTCCTAAGATCCTTTTTTCACCTCTAAATAACAATGTACTTAGGTGGATGGAGATACCAACATGTGGCACACATCCCTTAAGTTAGTTATATAAATTCATGTGGATAACTTGTGTAGTTAATTATATTAGGTGATGATCAGACCTTTATTAGGACTAAACAAGTCCATTGCATTACTAGGAGGGGGTCTATATAAAGGAGGTGATTATCATTGTAAGGATATGTGTGAATTATGATATTGTACTTGGGATCTCTTGGATATATAACATGGAGTGGCTTCTTCCATAAGGAATATATTATATGGTGTTACCCTACATCAAGGGTTTACTCTATTTCTGCATATATTGTATATTATCGAATATTGGCCCATAATCATCTCTTGTGTTGTCTGAGATCTATATTCCATATTATATTATTTCCATTATTATATATGTGGATCATATAAAATACACGTACCTACAAAGGAAAAATGTGGTAGTGTTGAAGAACACCATTGGACTTTATTATGCCAAGAAAGAAAATCCAACTTGATTCCCTCCTTGTTTCTTAGTCAAATCTTGATGATTAATTTAATGATTTTGATAAAAATTAGAAGAAATATACCAAACAACAAATACAAATGAAAATGTGATGTTTATGATGATTGGGACTTGGAACTCTAATAAATTTTAATGAGTGATGGAGTGGACAAGTGCAATAACTAGGGTTTTGGTATTTTTTGATGTAAAATATTAACATAATCAAAATAACTAATGCAAAACAAGACAATGATATAGATATAAGTGATTTTGAGTATGTTAGGTGATTGTAGTGAGTGATTTTGGGTGATCCCCTATAATGGATGGATGTTGCTAATGACCAAGCATTGCTATACTTTTATACATGTCCTAGGCGCACAATTTAAACCTTTTGTGTGGGATTTGACACATAATGACTAGTTTGAATTGAATTGGCCTAAGACAATATAATTAATTGATATTTGAAAAATAGATCAAAATCACACTTGTAAATTTTATTTAGAAAAAAATGCACTTAGAATTTTAAATTGAACAAAAGAAATAATATTCTCAAATATAAAAATATTTTAAAATTCTATAAACATTAACAATTTATAGAAACATAAGCACTCATTATTAATTATTATATAGTTAAAATGATGAAATAATTATTTATAGAAAATATAAACATTTTAAATGTATAAACAATTATTACACCCTTCCTATTAATCATTGTAACCTTATTCTAGAATAAGTATTCAACAAGTAAAAATAACTATTTAAAAATAGTTTGATGACACTATTGTGTTTAACATGTCTTTAAAATTTGATGTAATAAAATTTTGATTATGAAATTCCATTCATTTCATTTCTCAGCTTAAAAACATCAAAATCTGTATTGAAAACATAAAGAACTGCTTAAATTAGAAATATTGATTTTTTAAAACTTTTACTTTATTTATTTTTTAATTGCAATGTAAATAAAAAAGCACAAACATAGAATAGAAAAATAAAAATAAAAATTAACTATTGCTTTATTCTTTCATTTTTAAAAATTAAAATATACAACAAAATCTTATATTAAAGAAAAACCAAGAGCACAAAGAGAACAGGTTTCGGGCATGGAATATGAGTCCACAGCACAGAAAGCGAAGTATAATCATTTTATTTTATGCTTTTTATAGTTCATAATTAGAGAAACCTATCATTCTTTACTTTGGATAAGGTTTTGGTTGCTTTATTCCTTTAATGTGTTGAATTAATTTAGAACAGCATATATTTTTTTGTGCCCAAGAAGCTTTAAAGTTGTTGCAATCATACTATTCTTGACCCATTCATTTTGCTGTTAATTGTGACTTGCACGAATCCTAAAATATATTTTATTTTTAAATACAATATTTTCCTGTTTTATCTTTATTCATGACGTTTATGCATGCTATACAATATATTCTAATTCAAACTATTGTAATTTGACATTAAATGTTAATGATTTTTTATATGTATTCGTGAAAATATTTTATTTGTAGTTCAAGTTATGTATTATGGTAAAATATTATATGATAAAAGTATTAAAATAGAATAAACACTTTCTTGAAAATGTGATAGAAATACTTTTCTATAGTTTTTAGAAAAAATATAAAATTAATCTACATAGAAAATGACACAAATAATTAGTTTACATTGTTCTTAAATTTTTTGACAATTTGTTCATTAGAATTGGCAAAATGTGATGAATAAAAAAAAAAAAAATTTAGTGGCCCCAAACTACCAAACATGGGACACACTATTATGCTATCACCTGGGACAACAAATTGACACCTAAAATTTGAAAGTTGATTAGAGATTATTGTACTTTGTGGAATCTAAAATTGTGTAGCAAACTATATCAATCTCACATTTGTGTCCTTAATATATAAATATGTAGTTTTGACCCAAATGATGTAGCCTTGAACGTCTTGTGCATCTCTAAACTTGTGATCTTTACAACTTTGATACATGTGACAAAATTTTACCAATACATGCACCAACAAAGATAAAACTTGGTAGTGTTGAAGAACACCATTGGATTTTACTATGCCAAGAAAGAAAATCCAACTTGCCTCTCTCCTTGTTCCTTAGTCATTTCTTGACGGTTGATTTTATGATTTTGACAAAATTTGCAAAAAATATACTAAACAACAAATAAAATGAAAATGCGAGGGTTACGATGATTGGAACTTGGAAATCTAATAAAGTCTAATGGGTGATGGAGTAGATAAGTGCAATAACTAAGGTTTTAGTATTTGTTAATGTAAAACATTGATACAATCAAAATGACATGCAAAGCAAGGCATTGCTATAGATATAAGTGATTTTGAGTATGCTAGGTGATTGCAATGAGTGATTTTGGATGATATTCTATAATGGATGGATGTTGCTAGTGACCAAAGGCTGATGTGCTTTTATACATTTCCTAGACACACAATTTGAATCTTTTAGAGTAAGAGTTGACACTTAATGATTAGTTTGAATTGAATTGACCTAAGACAATAATTAATTTTGATATTTGAAAAATAGATAGATCAAAAACACACTTGTAATTTTTAATTGAACAAAATTACACCTACAATTTTAAACAAAAGAAATAATATTCTAAAATATAAAAATATTTTAAACTTCTATAAACATTAATAATTTATAGAAACATAAAACACTCATTATTAATTATTATATAGTTAAAAAGATAAAATAATTATATTTGTAGAAAATATAAATCTTTTAAATCTACATAATCACTACCTTCCTATTAATCAATAAGTGACCTTATTCTAAAATTCCTTGCACAATAAGTATTCAGCATTTAAAATTAACTATTTTAAAATATTTTAATAATAATGTTGAGTTTAACATATCGAAAGAATTTCATTATTAGTTATGCTTGATGTAATAAAGTTCTGGTTAAAAAATATTATTATTTTTTTGTGCTTAAAAACATCAAAATCAGTAAGTGTTCCCAACTTCCCACTCCCACTATTAAAAATATAATGGACCGGGGAATATAGAATTTTTTTAACTTTTTGCTTTATTCTTTCGAATTTTTGAATTGTGGCCATGGAATATCAGTCGACAGGAGAGAAAGCAAGCTATAATTATTTTATTTTATGCTTTTACAGTTCAGAGCTAAGGAAATCTATCCTTCTTTACTTTTACGGGGAATATATATTTTCTTTGGCTTTTGCTTTATTCCTTTATTATTCATCTCCTAACAAGTATAATCATTTTATTTTATGCTTTTTATAGTTCATAATTTAAATAAATCTATCATTCTTTACTTTGGGTAGGGTTTTGGTTGCCTTGTTCCTTTACTTTGTTCAATTAATTTAGATTAGCGTGCATTTGTTGTGCCCGAGAAGCTTTAAAATTGTTGCAATCATATTATTCTTGGCCCATTCGTTTTGCTTTTCCTTGTTGCTCAGTTTATCCTCTTATATCTTACTTTTCCAAGTGGTCCACAATATTCTTATTCTTTTCGGGATTTGCAAGTAAAGAATAGCCGGATGGCTTACATTATGTTATAAATGATATTGTTGCAGGCAGTATTATACACACATTGCATCCAAGGTTTTCAAGTTTGAGTTGTATTCAGCCATTCTATTAGCTTTGCTTAAGTTTTTAAGTTTGAGTTGCATTCAGCCATTTGCCTGGGTTTTCAAGTTTTAGTTGTAGTTAGCCATTCTATTAGTTTTTCCTGCACTCGATTAGCAGTAGCTATTCTATTTACTAGACATAAAAGATGGCATCCGTGCTTGCAGATGCTGTTGTTGGAAAAGTTTGTGAGATAGCCATCCAACAAGCTGTTAATGAGGTAAACATAGTGTTGAACTTCACAGAAGACTTTGAATGGTTGAAGAACAGAATAGAGGAAATCAATTGTGTTTTAAATGAAGCCAATGAAGAGAGCAGTAGACAAAAGGAGTCTGTGAAAAAATGGCTTCACAAAGTGCAAGACATTGCCTGGGATGCAGAGGACATACTTCAAGAATGTGCTGTGGATTCAATGTATGCTAGTAATACTCAGTTTTGCTCTTTGAATTGTAAGCAATTGATTCTTCGCCATCAAATGGGCAGAAGAATTCAAAAGGTCAAAGCCCGGTTGAGCTCCATTGTTGTAGATGGAAACCAACTGAATATAGTTCGTGCTGTGGTGCCTCACAAAGAAGAAGCAGAATCATCAAGTAGATCCCAGGGACAACAGTTTAGGAGATCGAGCCTCCCGCCCAGTGATTCGAAACCAGTGGGTATACAGTCCAAGATTGAAAGCATGGCGAGTTTGTTGGAAAACCCCCATATTCCAATTATTGCAGTGGTTGGAATGGGGGGGATAGGCAAAACCTATCTTCTTCAGCATGTCTTTCAGTTTCTCAAAGAAAGGTATGAGATCTCTGCGTGGATTTCAGTTTCTCAATTCTATTCTGTTTCCAAGTTGCAGCGTGATTTAGCCTCTCACTTAGGCCTAAGTGACCAAATTAAGAAGGGTGGAGTTAGTGAAGAGCGAGCAGCAGAGTTGATCTATGGGTTTTTGCTCGGGAAAAGGTATCTTATTGTGTTAGATGATGTCTGGAGGGCCACTAGAGAGGGCGACTTGATAGCCAGACTTGGTCTCCCAACTGGAGATAATAGTGAATTCAAAATTCTGGTTAGTACACGAAGTAGAGAGGTCTGCACAAATCTCAGAGCCCATGTTTATGAAATGGAATATTTGACAGATGAAGAGAGTTGGAGCTTGTTTTGTGTTTATGCATTTCCTGGATTTGAGGGAAATAGGGCGCCACATCACCTGGAGGAGGTCGCTCGTAACATCGTGAAGGAATGTGGGAAATTGCCACTTGCAATCAAAACCACAGCAGCATCTCTGACGAGCACTACACTGCCAAGGGACTGGCAGAACAAGTTTAATAAGCTGAAAAAGGTAAGCACTTCCAACGACCCTGTCATGGATATTCTCAAGCTGAGTTACCACTCCCTGCCTGCACATCTAAAGGCTTGTTTTGCTTATCTTTCCTTTTTCCCCGAGGATGAGGTAATAGAGTGTGAGTATCTCATATATCTGTGGATGGGAGAAGGGTTCATTCCGGGAGGAGAGAACCCGTGGGATTGTTTGGAGCAGCTTGCCAATCTGTGTCTGGTTGAAGTATGGGAACACTTTGAATACTGGGATCTGTGCAAATATTGTAAAATTCATGATTTATTGCTTGATTTGGCCATACTTATATCCAGAGAAAATAAATGTGCATTCGGTGTCGAGGATGCATTCCGTGTGAATACAGGTGATGGTCGCTGGTGTCGCCTATTTTTGGCGAAGAAAGATATAGATGAGAATGCCATCTCGCAGAGGCGTTTTGTTTCTCCCACACTCGTCCGCACATTGTCGTTGTCCTGCAATAGAGAAATTGGAGGGAACATTCCGGCAATGTTGTTTAGCGGAATGAGAGTTTTGCGGGTTCTCGACTTGAGCTACACAAATATCACCACATTGCCTGCTTGCGTTGGAAAGATGAAACTTCTCAGAGTGTTGAATTTGAGTTACACAGAAATCAAGAAGATACCAGAGTGTGTGAAAAGTCTCAAGAGTCTCTCTTATCTTAATGTCTCTAGGTGCTATAAATTCAAGCAGAGTCAGGCACCCAAATGGATAAGTGAACTGAGGTGTCTTCAGCATTTGGAAGGCCCATTTCGGCAAATGCCAAAGGATATTTCAAAGCTGGAGTCTTTGCGAACACTGCGAGGATCTGCAGCTGAGTTCTTGTCCTTGTCCGTGGAAGAAGAGGAGGGTGTGTTAAGGTTAGAGGATGTTGGGAAGATGAGTGAGATTGAGGAAATAGCGTTTAAAGTTGAGCATGAATCGCAGTTGAAGAGGATGGAAGAAGGGATCCTTGCGCCCTTGGTCAACATGCGTCGGCTGAAAGTCAAAACTGATATCCACGGAATGCAGTTTCCGGAGAGAATGAGTGCAATGAGAGATCTCGAATTTCTCTCACTACATTATTTTGCAGTGCCAAGTTGGATATGTTGTTTGACAAATCTCAGGCACCTCTATTTAGAGAATTGTGATTGCAGTAATTACCCGGAATTAGAAGAATTGCCCAATCTAGTGAATTTGGTGTTGTGGGGGAACAAGTGGTGCAGAGAATTGCCAAAGGCGTTTGGAAAGTCGGGAGGGTTTCCACATCTTCGCCACTTTTTAATAAATAAATTCCCTGAATTGGAGGAGTTTCCCGAAATGGAGGATGGAGCGATGGCATGTCTTGAGATGTTCACAGTATGGGATTGTAAGAAGGTGAATAAAGTGGGAGAGGGATTGGAGCGGCTGAAAAGACTCAAGGTGATCTCTATTAAATTCTCCACAGGGACGGGTGAATTGAGGGAGACGTTGACAGAAGGCGGGATATATTGGAAAAAAATCAAAGCCAGCAATCCCCAGATAATAATAGAATATTAATAAAGCTCATAAAGTGTTATTATTGTTTGTATGAGTGGGATGTTGACAAAGATGGAGAAACGTTTAAGTGTATGTAGTTTGCCGATACCAGGAAATAGTATATCACTAATTTTCATTTGTGTTTTTGAGATTTATTCAATTGAATATTTATATTATATTTTTATTAATTATTTGGTGAATGTTTGTATAATATTTATAATGATTCATATTTATTTTGTATTAATATTATTAATAATCATTTTATAATTATATTAAAATTTTAAAGATATTTTTAATTGGATATAATATTAAGTATTATTTATATAAATATAAATATATTTATTTTTTTAAAAATATAAAAAATATTTATTTTTAATTATTTTATTTTCTTAAGAATTATTTTATTTATATTGGTTAATTTATTTTTATTAGAAATAATATTTTTATTTATTGAAGAGTTATTTTATAATTTTTTATTTACATAAAAATATTTATCTATTTTTAAGAATTATTTTATTTTATAAAAAAAATTATTTACTTAAATTTTATTTTATCTATCTTTAGAATTATTTTATTTGTTTACTTATTAATAATTTTAATTTGTTAAAAATATAATAGTTCAAACTTACCCCACTTTATGTTTAATCTATTTTTATTAATTTTTTAAAATAAATTTTAGTATGTTTTTAAGATTTTTAATCAATCTTATGCTTGATTATATTGATCTAGTTGTAATGAATTTTAATATTAATAATTATAATTAATAAAAATAAAAAATATATATATTATCAAATTTTAGGCTTCTATTCCTATTAAATGATATTTTTCATTTTTTTCTTGAAATAAATGTAGTTAGAGAAATCTAGATTAGAAATTGTAATTTTATTAAATTTACAAAAAACAAGGTGTTATGTAGCCACATAGACTTCTAGCTCTATAATTTCAAGTGAAACTATTTTGAGTTAAAACACTTTTTTATGTGTTTAAATGTTTTACATATGCTTTGTCCTAATTATATGTTCCATGTAGGCACTACGTTGATTTTGACCATACACTCAAATCTATTCTACTGGTTTAAAGTGGGACAAAACTATTAACTTTCACTCATATGTATAACTCAAAATTACATTATTCTTCTTGTCCATTGTCAATCTAGATTTCCACATTGGATCATATTTATGGTTAGAAATTAACTATGTTCTAACAAACTTAACCTCTCTAAATTTCTAATTTATCTCTATATTTTTCAAGGTTTGAAAAATACATGAGATATTCTTTCACACACTCAAAAGGATTTTGATTGTCAAGTTGATTCTTTTATCAACACCTTGATAGGAAGCACACTTTCAACATACACATAAATTCTAGAATTATTGTTCGGAAATTTACATGCACTAGACTAAGTGTGTGAAAAAATTTAGAAGACTCTTTTCTTGATTACAAAATTATGTAATGACTCTTCTTCTATTTCAATGCATATAGATATTCATTAAAATGTGTCTCTTTAAAAATCAAACTCACTGCAAATAGATGTTTTTTATACATGAACATATCACCAAATTATGAATTCTTGTACATAGTATACTTGTGACCAAAGTGTAGAAAGGGGTAAATTGGCACAAAATTTTAATTTTAATTTTACATATACGAGGATTGTTATCATAACTATGAGGATGCCCTCATAGTTGTAAACATGATTTGGGTCAAACAACTAAGTTGGATCAATGTTAAAAATGAGTGTATTATCGACTAGGATAAGATTAATGACCAAAATTAAATGGATCTATGCTTTAATTAGATTGAGTTTATTTTTATGTAATCATAAAAAGAAACAATGATCATAGGGCTAAGTGTAAGAAAGGCTATATAAATAGGCCCAAATATGGATGTAAAAGTACCATTTGTAGCTAAATAAATATGTCAAAACATTGCCCCAAAATAGATCCAATACTAAATGTCAAAGGTATTGGAATGCATTTTTCACCATTAGGTACGACACAATAGTGTATCCTAAAATTCAATATTATTGGATCACTAAAATATACAATTTTAAAATTATATTGAAATTATTATGAATCAACAGTCAAGAATTTAAGTACATTGTAAACAAATGAGTTGTGGAATTTTCCATAGAGATTCAATTTATAATTTATATTTACATTTTTTAAAAATAATATTTTAAAACCAATTATTATTATTTTCATTGAGTGGCATTTAATTGTGATGTATAAATTTTACTACTAATTAAAATTTTCCATAGTATCTTTAGCTAGATCATTAACTTTAAATCTAAACAACTAGACTTTGCTAAGGAGTCTCTTGAAGCTCTTTGCCATCTTAATGATGGATCATAGAGTGTGATCCAAAATGTTGATGCAAAAAATTCATAGTCTAATCCATAAATAACAATGATCAAAATTATGAATTGTGAAAAAATGATATCATTAATTGATACCTTTCATGGGAGGGAATTATATTTCAAATCTAAACAACTAAACTTTCTAAGGAATCTTGCATAGCTTTATATCATCTTGATGATGGATCATAGAGTGTGATCCAAAATGTTGATGCATCGAAACTCTTACATAGTCTACTCTAGAAACATCAATGATCAAGGTTATGGATTGTGGAAACCTAATATCATTAATTGATGCCCTTCATGGGAAGGAAATATTTTTTAAACAGAAAATTCTAGATTTGCTAAGGAGTCTCTTGTAGCTCTCTATCATTTCGATGATGAATTACAACGTTGATCTAAACTATTGATGCAAAAAACTCACATTGAATCTAATCTAGAAATAATAATGCTCGATAATAAATTTTTATTAGTGTTTGCATGAGAAGGGTGTTATTAGCATGTGGGGTATTAATATTATTTGTAGTGTATATAGTTCACCAATATTTTTTGTAAACATTATCAATGCCATATTTTCAATTGTGTTTTAATTAGGTTTTAGGGGATTTATTCATTTATAAACTTATATTTTCCTCAATTATTTGGTGAATGTTTGTAAGGATATTTATAATTTTTCTTATTTATTTTATATTTTTATCAAAATTGTTAAATATTTTAACATTATATGATATTAATTATGACTTATTAAATATGAATATATCTAAAAAAATATAGATAAATATTAGCTTGAGCTATTTTATTCATTTTTAATTACTTAAGAATTATTTTATCTATTTTTTAGAGCTATTTAATAATT